>MJUU01005059.1:36975-47102 GCA_002080025.1 Modiolus philippinarum
TATTTGTCGTGTTCATACGATTAATACGTTGAACGTAGAGTGCATATAAATTAGTGCAATAAACAATAGATTAACTGTGCTTAAATAGAAATTTAAGCTTACTTCAATTTTTTATAGAGTCACATTTATCATTTTGGGAATTACCGATAAAAGTAGTATAGGACATTTTGTTTTTGATACGGACTTTATCACGGCGTAACGCATCAAGCTCGCCCTAACGGCCTCACTTGATACTGGTCGTGATAAAGTCCGCATTAAAAACAAAATGTCCTATATTCCATATTTATAAAGCATGACATGATCATTTATTTTCAAATGGAGGGGGAAAGTTTGGCATAGGGGAAAAACGGTAATATGTACACATATCCAAGGTTTTCCGGGGGAAAACTGGCTCTGATCCAAAATTTCCTAGGAGAAAAAATTGGATCGATCCAGTTTTTCCCACCGGGGGAAAAACTGGCAAGGGGAAAATGGCAATATAAAAACGGATTTTGCTTTACTGCCGGAGTGGACATGTTAATCAAGGCAGGTGTCTTATAAGAAGTGGGAGATGTTTACTGTACCGGTACAACTGATCTCACCCATGGGTTTTATTGGGCCCGTGTTGTTGATCTCTATATGTGTCTTCATGCTCTTTTTCTGTCCCGTACTAATGTGGTGTCCTTGTTTCATGGTTTGTCCAATGTTGCCGATGTCCCTGGATTGTTCGTGTTTTGACTGACGGTTCACTTCTCACTTACTTCAAACTTTGTTTCAGCTACCTATGGAAATACCATGCAACACAGCCCCTGAATGTGGAAGTTATTGGAGTATAATCAGTCTGGTTTTAAGGTATATCTTACAACATTCAACTGTCTAGTCTAGCCTTATATTTAGTAGTAGAAAATAATTGCGTGCAAAACGTTCACCGTATTAAAAAAATACTGCATCCTCACTATTTGCCTAAGTAAACTACGTTGACTGTATAAACATTAGTGATAAACAGTCATTGGCTGTAAAACACTTTTGCAATGACGTCAACAATGTGTTTCCGTAAAGATTGTTCAGAACACGGCTTCATCTCAAGCTAACTATGTCAGCTTCACTTTTTAATTATAACTTTTAATGATAAATTTTACCTAAAATTCGCTTTGTTGCAGTAAAAACACAACAACAGTATATTTCTCGACATTTACTTTATATAAGGATTCGGCTCAACCAGTGAAAATGCTCCCCAAGGGTTTGCATTTTCCCTCGTTTCTAAGCCTCATCCTAAATTGCGTTTATGTTAGGTAAATGTATTGTTATTGTCTATTAATGTGTTGGGAACTGCCTTATGAATGTAATAACAATGTCAAAGGTAAAGAAAATTTATCAAGTTCTGGGTGCAGTGATGTTAGTGTGATGAAACTTATTCAATGCCAGTCAAAGGTCGACTCCTGTCGGAGGATGATCTTCTTCTAAATACTCGACCTACAGATATGTTCCTGATTTATTCAATGACCTACTACACAGTTTGTGTTCCCCTTTGATTGCTCATCATGTGCGTACATTACCGAGTTCTCTCTCGAGTTCACGTTCATATTCCGTTTTTCAAAAAAAGAATAGATGTTATTATTTAAAGCAATATTTTGAGTCGAGGACTCTTCTTAAATCCCTTCTTATTTCGAAAATACCGTATATCGGTATTTTTTCGCTTGTGCCTAATTTTCGCTATGTTCGCGGTAGGTAATCATTCGCGAATTACACAGAGGCCAATCCCTACCTCTGTCTGCTTGTTTTTATAATACTTGATCTATTCATATTATCTATTCTTAGAAAAGTATTATTATTAGATTTAGGACCCAGTTACAGTTTTGAGTTAATCCGCGTGATAACGATAGAGTGCATGAGAATCATTTCACGAATAAAAACACGTTTTGACACTAAACATCCAGCATCACAATGCAAATAACACCAACAAATTAAATGGCACAAATGATTGTACCTATTTTAACAGTAGATCTATTTTCAATCTCATTACGCACTCCCCTCAACAGGTTAAATGTGTATATTATGAATAACACACAGGTCTGTTCCTTATTGTGTTTATGTCGAAATCATGCATACTGTTTTTGTTTATTATTATCATTAATGGATTAAATGATTTATTACTATAACTGCAAAAGTTTTAAACGCGACAAATAATTAATGAATCTATTTTAGTGTCCGTACGACAGGTAAAATGTGTATATTAATCATTATACATGTAATTGCACATTACACAGGTTTATTCCCGGTACTGCTTTAATTGTGTCATCAATAGAATAAAATGTGTTTGTTTACATTAGCACAAGTTTTAACCATAAATGAAATTTGAATGCGTTTCATTTATTACCATATTTGCACACAGGTTTTTAACCATAATGAAATTCGAAAACGATTATCATCTCAACTCCATATAATCACGAAAACGCGTCATCGTAGGGTCTAAAATATTTACCAATACTGCTAGGAGCATATCAAAATGGTGTACAAACCGACTTTCAACAATCATTACAACAGTATTTTCACCGCTGGATAGAGCCTACCAAAAGTGTAGAGTACCAGGTTTTTTGTCAGTTTTCGTTTAAGTTCTGCACGAAATTTCAATTCTTATCTAGACGAAAGAGAGGGGGTTTCAATTTTCCCCGTCAGCTCTTCCATGTTTTGAGAACTGGAGGGACATGAGTAATCGTAATGACCATCTACAGAAATAAAAAGGTATGGCGCCACTTTTCAAGTCGTGATTTATTGTCGTTTGGCATACCAATTTTTAGATTGCCAAAACTGTTATTATACACTATCAAAACAAAATCGATTCAATGCATTTGTATACTTTAAGATGAAAGATTTAACCGTTAAACTTGCCTTTTTGAGCGTTAATTGGACAGATTTAAACAATTTTGTATGGTTTTGTTGAAATTCATTGTAAAGCGTCTCTTTAGCCAAATTTAACTAACTGCAATTTTGGTTTTGGTTCTCAGTGTCCTTACAGCTTCATGGGGAAATTGCTTAAATGTACACAAAAGGCCATTTACAGCCACTTCGATTGCTGATATGAAAAAAAAACATACCCGTGTTGCATAAATTGATTTTATTCCTAAGAAGTACGTGTACCAACTTGAACGATTTGAGCATATTTTGAAAATGGCCCAACACACGAACAAAATTCACGTCTAAATGGCTATACGTCTTTGCATTCAACTTTGGTATTTGTTTTACGAAAGGATATGGAGAAAATGAACAAGAGACCATAACATATATTAACCCCAACTGCAATATATTTAATGAGCTGTAATGGCCATTTGTTGTTTAAACGTTTAACAGTGCTTTGAAAATTAAACACACCGGGTAATAATGATTGGTTCGTATACATTGACCAAAGTAAACTAACATACATGTAAGTTAATGTATAAAAAAGAATAACCATGCAAAAACGGACTTAATTCTGTTCTACATTTCAACTAACTTTACAAATAGAAAGATTGGGTGGCAGAACTCTATATCTTTTTATTTTTATTTATCAATAAATGTTGCATGAAACAGGCTGATTTCAAATACATAACATGTGTGCCAAATTCGACATAAATTGTGATGCCAGTGGGGTAAGGATTGATATGCAGATTGTGCATCACTGATCACGCAATCAAATATCCTTGGATATGGGTTTACCCATATCCTTTCTTGTTTAATCTTTTATGTTTTGATATGTGTATATATTTTTTGTTTTACCTTTTATCGCAGTTCGACAAGAATCTTAACTCGTTTATTTATGCTTACACGAACCGCCGCACAGCACTCTTTATTTTATTCGCGAATTATAGCCTCCGCATAAACTTCACTGCCCATTTAAATGCATTGAATTGAGTATAAAAACGCGAATTCTAAACTTAGCGAATTTTTCACTGACCTGTTTTACACCAAAATC
This sequence comes from Modiolus philippinarum, assembly GCA_002080025.1. Taxonomy (NCBI): domain Eukaryota; kingdom Metazoa; phylum Mollusca; class Bivalvia; order Mytilida; family Modiolidae; genus Modiolus; species Modiolus philippinarum. Next base: position 40,904 of record MJUU01005059.1, read on the forward strand.
GCAAACAAAAGCCGACGCGAAAATAACCCGACATCCAAACAAATAGTGTCCTAACGCTATACGAAGATTATTAGCGTGAGAATTTTTAACTAGATTGCAAGACCTAAACATAGAATGCTTTTATGAAATCCCTTCTGACATGCGGCTGTTCTACCTTTCCTTTTGTTGAAGCCCATTTGGACATGTCATTACACGTGATCTTAAGACAATTGAAAACAAAAGTCTCCAGTGGTCCGAAATTTTGAGAACTACAGCGTATTGATTGAAATTTAAATTTCAAGGTTATTATCGACGCTGTTGGAGATTATGCCGGACATTCGGATTCGGGTCAGGATATATAAATAGATTCTTTTGCAAATTTAAAGCATTTAAAATTTTCGTAAACACCAATCAAAAAGATCATTACAGTTTTACAATCAGAACAACTTGCAACTTGTTACACAAAACCAAGACATTTACAAGAACAAAATGTTACATTATAAATTTAAAAGTAAAATCTGGGAAGCATATAAGAAACTAGAAAAATGTGAGCAAAGCTCACTCAAATACATACTACCAGCTATCCCATTTGATACCAGAACTAAAGAATCCAGAAAAATAAAAAACAAATAAAAACAAAAACAAAAATCATATCAAATTTTTAAATAGATGGTGCACAATGGCAATATGTACTGAATATTCTGTGCAAGTTTTATTGAATTCCACTGAGTGGTCTAGAAGGACCTTCCTCCACAAAGTGTGTACCCCAATGGCGGACTGAATAACGAACGAACGGACGATGATCACTTTATATCGCCCACTAAAGCGGGGGTATGATAAGGAAACCTTCTAACAAAACATACAACGGAATTGACGAGATGCTTTGAAAGGTCTCCCTTTTTTCGTTAATTGTCTCCACTTTTGCTTTGGCCTCGCCCTTACCCTAACCCTTGATATGACTCAATTCTGTACCAATTTTTTGAATTTTCGAGTTTTTCTAGCTCTTCTGATTTTATTTTAGTATATCGATAATCACTTTATTTCACTAACCCTTACCCGTTTGTATTGTGAACTATATAAATTTGTGGCGATGCTGTCGCTTTTGATTGAAATTATGATCTGAAGTATCTCTTTATATTTTGCTGTTATAATATTAGTTTAGCCCGAATTTTGTACATTTGTGGTATAGGAATGTACGTTTCCTGTGCAAAATGAAAAGTGTGCTTTCTTGAAGTGACAGCAAGTCAATAAATCGGACCACAAATTCTCTTATTATCCAAGTTCTTTGATGTCACTCTTTGTTTTTTCCAGGTTTGTACCAAAAGTAATTGCATCAATGGCTGTGATTGGTCAGTTTATTTTGAGAAGAGATATTATGGCTATAGGGACAGTAAGTCTCATCAGGTGACTAACGAAAATTCACGATAAGCAGGCAATTCGAAAAAAAATCCCGCCAAAACATGACTTCAGAAGATTGTGACGTTCATATTTTTGTTTGCAACGTCACAGAACTTTGTTTAAAATGTAACTTCCGGGTACATTTTTTATTCCCGGAAGTTCCAAAATTGTTCGAGACTTACAGGCCCTATATTTTGTACTGTTTTATTGCAAATTCGGCATCTGATTGGTTGAACTCCCTGTTATTTGCCTGGTCCGTTCTTTGGAAAGTCGACAGATTTCCATTATTGGAAATTCCTAAAAAGACTTGAAAATTTGGTCATTGTTTTGATATTTTCTTGTATAGAAAAATCCTGAATTGTTTTAATGGGTCGCATATCGGATAATATTTATTGTGCGGTTATGAGGATGTAAACCTGGATTCTGTTGGCTGATTAACCACCTGGTAAATAACCATGTCCGGCCTTACCGTTCAACGATTTTCGACACTATCTAAATAATCATATTAGTTGGTTTAATGCATGATAACTTATAGTGAAGTCTTACTTTTATGTTCTTGCCCGACCAAAGGTCTATCGACTTGTTCCATAGTTTTGTCTTCTAGATTTGGTTCTACATTTGCTGAACTGTTCTGTCTGCTACTACTTTAAATCACATTCAATCGTCCTCAGTCACATCTAGGTTCTAAAATTTTCTCTCCCCAAAATCAGGTCTTTTTCCGTCAGTTAAACCAAGCTAATGAATCTGAATTTGACATGCACATTTTGAAGTTACGAATATTTATATTTAAGAACCGTAGAATGTGAATGAAAGAATATGGAGTAAATGTACATGAGACAAAGTCTATACAAATGCATGGTAAATATTACATTTCAAAATTACAAAAATAAAAGCCAAAATTTTAAAGTTTGGTAGCATATCGATATGAGAAATTCCCTCACGAAGAAGTACACCATAACTGAAATGGAATATTTTTACGGACTCCACACTGCAGGAGAGACAAAAACCAGTCGTAAATGGTGAATGAAAGGATATGGAGTAAATGTATATGAGTCAAAGTCTCTACAAATACATTGTAAAAACAAGCAAAGTAAAAACAACACTTTATTTATGACATTGACAGATTATAATACAGGACAGATGATTATTACTTACATTATGTTATTATATATAATTGTATAATGTGTATTCAAAATGACAGTCACAATAAAAAATAAGGGTATTTGAAATTAATATTGGGAAGTAACAGTTGTCATACAAACTCGTAAGTTTTACTGTCTGTGTGATAATAAAGTGATTTTTTAATAGATAATTTCTTATGGATGTGATTTTGAAGTATATTTGAAATTTTTCCAACACTCAGAGGGATTTTGAAAGGGAATGTTTTCTGGATAATGTTTCATACTTGTCGCATGTCTTATATCATTGAATTATTTCGCTATGAGCGCATTTATCTATATTTTAAAGTAAAATTAGGTGCTTATTTTTGTATTTTAGATACAAGTAAGTGTAGGCATCCATTGCTTCCCTAAAAAGACAAAAGAACAGAAATCGTTGTCAACAGTCCAGGTATGTGCGTCGTAACAATTTCTTTCTGTTAATTAAATAGCGTATGGAACTTGACTTTGATAACGAAATGAAACCATCGGAGGTGTTCTTGGTATCACGACAACCGAAATCAACGCATACCATATTACTTAAAAAGGTACATAGTACTTCAAATACCATATTATTGAAGTAGCAAGTAAATTCCGCTCAAAGCGGTGCTACATGTAGGGGCCGTCTTGTTCTTACTTTTAGGTAGGAGTGTTTGCTCTTTGTTGAAGGCCCCATGGTGACATCAAGATGAAGAACAACAATTAAAGCGTTGTTTCATTTGCTTAATATTACCATGTATTTATAGGGACTTTGTCCCATGTACATTTACTCCATACCCTTTTATTTGTTCATAAATTTTCTTTGAAGAATGCACCTTTCACATACAGGTTTGAAATTGTCAAAAAAGTGAAGTCGATGTCTGGTATTGCCTCATCAGCTTAATAGATACAATATTTACATTGTTTATTTATGAATTCGTCTTAGGTTTATTTAAACGCTGTTCCATTGCTCGGTTATACCAAATATTTGTAGAAATTTGGTTTCATGGGCGTTTACCCCATATCGTTACATTATTAATTTAAGACTAAAGTTTGTTTACCCTACAATTTTGAGTCCGTTAAAATATTCCCCGTGCGAGAGATGTATGGTCTCTAAAGGGGCATGTTATGGTGTACATGTTCTTGCTAGAATATCTTGTATGGATTTGAAAATTTTTGCATTTAATTTTTTGCAATTTCAAATGTTATTCTTGCTATTCTCTTTATAGTACCCTCATCTCGGTATCTTATTATGCCAAGTTTTCTTGCAGTTAACTCGACGAGTACCATGTTGTTGTTTTTATGATATGATCGTCTTTTATGAGTTTTTTAGTCTTGAAACGGTTGGGAGACCAGTTATATTTATGTTAGTTGACGATCCTAATCTATAAGTAAAAACCGCATGGATGTAGCGTAGCGCGACATAAAGCAATGAATATCGCTCAAACTGGAGCTAGGGAAGTCTTACACTTACTATGAGGTATGGGCACAGCCTATTGTCAAAGGCCTCATGGTGACTTCAAGATGATGAACAACAATAAAATGAAAGTATTGTTTGCCATTTTTGTAGATGCTTTGCAAAAAACCATAAAACACTGTCCCGAAAGCTGCTTAGTCAGGGATTTGTTCAACCTATGTAAATTCATCCCTAAAAAATTCTATGGCCGTCACCATAACCTCATTGAAAGATATGACGTGTCTGTATCCCAAATGAAAGTGGACATTTTCATCTAGATTCACGTCTTCCCGGATTTGACTAAGGTCTTTGACATTTTCCTGAATTGACTCACTCACAGTGTGACAGGTGCTGTTAACAGAGCAGGACATGTATTTGCGTCGTACATACCCTTCCGGAGCACCTAATTTCACTCTCAGTTTGACAGGAGTTCACACTGTGAGTGTCTTTGTTTTTAATATTGTGATTTCTTTTTCTGTGCTTTGTATCTGTCTAGCGTCATTGTTTTCTTTGTCTAACGTCATTGTTTTCTGTGTTCTGGTTTTGGCCATGTCTTTGGACTTCGATTTTTGTAAATTCCACTCCTTTGTTCCTTTGGTATTCTACTGTCGTTGTTTTTGTCTATTTTGCATTAACTATATAGCCTTTCATTGTAAATTTGCGATAAAAATAAGAAATCCAACTGTTCTTGCTAAGTACACCCTTTTGCTACAAGATTCTGAAATGACTCTGGCTTCACAAAACTTACGATCACATCGATATGTTTAAACGTTACAGGTACAATTCCTTTAGCAAAGGGAAAGTATTAAGAACAATAATTTCCTTTTATTTATCTGTTATGTTAGTAAAAAAATCGCCACAGAAAGAAGACTTCAAACAAGAGAACTGTCCCTTATCAGATCTTGGAGATAGCTTTTGCTTGAGTTTAAGAATATGGACATCGTAACAGAAAATTCCGGATAATCTGTTCTTCTTGGGTAATCCGGCTTCCTTCACTATCATAACTGAAATATTGCTGAAAATGACGTCAAACGTCAATCATTCACTCAAACAATCTCCTGATTTTCATCTTTGTTCGAAGTATATTTTTCTGCAATTATTTCTTAATTGAATGATATTCGCTTCGTTCTTTTATTGAATTATTACTGTTGCCACTAACTTTTACTATCGTTTTAGATCTGTACAGAGGATATGGTGTACAGCTATTCTATCTTAATATTGTTGCTGATGGCCGCATTCGAAAGATGTTTTCAACAAACATACGGTGTGTAATAAATATAGATAAAGTAGATATAGTGTCAGGTTTTCGAATCATCTGATTTCATCCATTTTTAATACGGGACTTTTGAATCGTGTTCAAACCGGACAAAGTTCTATTACTATACAAAACAGCAATTCACTATTTGATAAACATCAATTAAAATTAGTTCATTAATTGGCATGTAGGAAAAATTATAATTATACAATTCAGATTCATAAATTGTTTTAGTTTCAACAGTCACTCCTTACTGGAATTTGAAAATTTGATCTTTTCCGTCTTCAATTACTCGAGAATTCCCATCTCGAAAGTCACGTTTTATTTAATATATTTAATGGCTGAAAATTACAATTACATGTCACAATGTGCCATGGCCTACACAGAAAAAATACAAATAAAAAAAACATGTTTTTTCTGAAAAAATCCATGAAGTGGTTTTCCCCCATTTACTGAGAATTCATAATTTTCGTTGGCATCCGAATTTTATCACGATAAAAACACTTTTGTTGTTTTGATAAAAAATAAAAATGTTTGGCTGTTGTCGGATCAAGTGGAGAGTTCCAGAAATCCGCTTGTCTGTGGAATTTTTTAAATTTCGTTCATAATTTTTGGTGGAAATTAACACAAATGTGAGTTTCAAATCTGAAATTTATCAAAAACTATTGGCATTACAAAGTTAATTACTAATCATATACCCCTGATTTGTTTTATGACATTTGTAACGACTTTTAATTCATAAGTAGATTTTAAGGACTGTGTCACACATGAAACTCCTTTGAGAGAAAGAAAAGAAAAAAAAGAAAAACAAAAACAAACATTTGTCGCTCTTCTGGTAATATGACTGGAACAATTTAGTTGATGCGATTTTTTAAATATTGCATTTTTATTGTACATGTATGTGTATAAAACATAAATATTGTATATTATATTTTGTACTGTTAGTTACTGTCTTGTTCAAAGGGAGGGGGAATA
>MJUU01005059.1:57296-91241 GCA_002080025.1 Modiolus philippinarum
CCCCCCCCCCCCCCCCAAAAAAAAAAGGAAAAAAAAAAACATACCGACACATTTAATTGAGTCCATATTTCCATGGAGATAATGCATGGAGATAATGGAACCCGAGATTTTTCATCATCACTACCTTTTATTTAGTCAATTTAATTCAATATAATCGTTTTGCCTTTTTCATACTGTCTCAATTCGTATTGGATATGAATTGCCGTGATTTTGGATTTTTGAGATGGAATTCCCCCTTTTAGTATTTTTGTTTCGGTATTCGTTTGCCGATGTCTTCCAAACAAACACATTTGTTTTGGTCCATATTATCCAAATATCACATGATGATATAGACTTTACATGTATGCTCTTTATACATTTCAGTTATGGTGTACTTGTTCTTGAGAGTCGCCATAAAGCCTTCAACAATGAGTTTTTCTCATAAATCATAGTAAGTTCAAAACGGCCCCTAGCACCGGTTCGAAATGCAATCATTGCTAGTTGGATGTCGAGCAACGCTAGATCCATGTTGTTTACTGATATATTACATGATCGTCAACAGACATTAAATTAACTGGCAAAGACTTAAACCATAAACATAACATAATTGCAATAATATTTTTGTATATATATATGCATTCTTGAAGTGGAAGACTTGTGCAAAATTTCTCTAATTGCACCATCTCCCTCAGAAAGTAGCCCGTTGGTTGAAAACAATTCACATCACATACCCTATTAAAATAGTCAAACTTGCGACGGAGCAAATTGCACAACCCGTCTCTCCCCAAGGTTAACAGTATGTGGAAAGCACCCATGTATTATTAGGGAGAAAAAAACTTTGCCTTTCTGATAGAAAAAGGGCCAAAACGGAAGCCAATTGTAACAGATATGGTTTTACAGGTTTGACAATTCAAAAAGTATTCTTATGATGAGGAATCGATAGCCTAATAAAAAATGATAAGGGATATGGAATAAATACGTATATTATCTATTGACCTTTATATTTCGAAAATATCAAATTTTATAAACACATATATAAACTTGTAGACAAAAGTTGTCCACTAGGGAGAAGTAAGTGCAGGGATGGATACCAATGTATTCCGGACAACGCATTATGTGATCACATCGTAGATTGTAATGACAAATCGGATGAAGACAAAGAATTCTGTACAAGTAGGTATATCAGTTATTAACTTTCTACCATTTGCATGTATAAGAAACTGTGAAAATTAAGTTTTTAAAATCTTTATTAATAATAGTAATTGAAAAAAATTGGAATGCACAAGCCATTATTAAATTTCAAGCTTTATTAAAGTAACTAGAAGTGAATATATATGCATTCAAAATATAACAATTAAGCAGACAATATATATTCTAGCGGGCACCCAAAAGTGTCCATTTGGTTTGAATTTTTATGATGCCATAATTATTCTTACTCATATTAAAAGGCATACTTCAATAATCGATATCTTACTAACAGTGCTTATCATTAGGGAAAAATATTTTACGAAAGGATATGGAGTAAATGAACATGAGACCATAACACATATGTAAGCCCCAATTGCAATTGATTTGAATGAGCTGTATGACCATTTCAGATATTAATTTCACATCAGCAGCAAACACTAGAACCCAAATATATGAAATCCATGATTTAAACACAAATGTTGAAAAATGCATAAAAACCAAACGAAATCCAAATAATCAGTAATATTAGATATGGCTAACACTGTTAATCTATTGAACAGTGCTACACCTTTGACAGAGAAAGTGTTAAAAGAGAAGCCATTTTTTTAAATACATGTAGCTTTATAGTTTTGCAACTTCATACATTGTCTTATTCGAATTGTATCGATTGGAATGAAAGAAATATAATAGTATGCATACTTCTTATTTATTTTATTTGTCCAATAAATACACATATAAATTGTAGACAAAAATTGTTTACTCGACGGAATCAAGTGCAAGGATAACTACCAATGTATTTGGGACAACACATTATGTGATTACATTACAAATTGTATGGATAAATCAGATGAAGACAAAGAATTCTGTACAAGTAAATATTTTATATAGCTTTCTATCATTTCATATATATAACGCACTGTCAAAGAAATGATGCCATAATTAATAACTGATCTTGTTTTTAATTCATTCTTCATTATTTTTCAAGCTCAATTTAGTAACAAAACAATGGAAATAGAATACCGAAAGAACAAAGAACAAGATTACAAAAAGTCCAGAGACAAGGCAAAAGTAAGACCACCCGAAAACGGAACACCAGAGTCCCAAACAACCACAAAACGCCAACACTACAATCAACCAGAAAAACTAATTTAAAGCACTAACAATAAGAACTATAAATATGACATCAGGTGCTCCGGAAGGGTAAGCATTTCCTGCTCTGTATACAGCACTCGACGCACTGTATTTAAAATAAAAAAAAAATAAAGTAAGTGCGAAACGAGGGTCAGTAAAAAAAAAACAAAAACAAATAGAAGCACTAAGAAGAAAGTCACCATGGAAGTACGACAAACATAAAGATAAACAAAACCCTTGGCGAGATCATGTGCACTGGTATATCAAGTATTAGCTGTCTCTTACAAGACACCCGTCGAGATATAAATTTCAATAACGGTATTGAAATTAATGAAATTTAATACAGTGGATGAAAAGAACAAACATTTATCTGTTCAAGAGAAAGGACTGACGCCATTTGCTAAGTAGATATCAGAAAATCGAATATCTGATATCAGAAAATCACTTTTATTCTTTTAAATCAGAAATTTGATTTTTTTATATCAAAAATAATTTTCTCTTATCAAAAAGTCATTTTTTGGTATCAGAAAATCGAATTTTTGTTATAAGATTTTTTATTTCAAAATATCGCATTTCTGACATCAAGAATTATTTTCTGATAACAGAAAAACTTTTTTTCGATAAATGATTTTCTACAATACAAAATCTTAATTTCTGATCTGAAAAAAAATGAATTTATGATATCAAAACAAAAATCTATTTTCTGCTATAAAAATCCTTTTTCTGAAATAAAAAAAGAAATGAATTTCTGATATCAAAACATTGCTTTGTTTTTTTTTATTCAAAAATTCATTTTCTTATATTAAAAAATGAATTTTTGATATCAGAAAATATTTTTGATCTGAAAAAAAAATCGAATTCTTGATATCAGAAAATTGATGTTTTATATCAAATTTTTTTTATCAGAAAACATTTTTTGTTATAACGAAATAATTTTTTAATATATGAAAAATAATAAAATTGAATTTTTGATATTATATATATCGACCTGAGAGAGCATATGGACCGACAGCGAAGCTGGAGATCGATATGAATTTCTTGGTCTATTATTATTAATTGGATTGGTGCATATTAATTGAAACACTTTTACCCTTACTTTTGTAATGAGCACATAGTTCATTTTACTATCCTAATTTAGCAATTTGTTTTATAAGTAATTAAATATGTCCTTTCATACATCTCCTACATTTCAAAAATTGTGATTTATGCTCATTTATTTTGGCCGGATATTCTAACCGACATGGCGATTAATCAGTTATATATGTAAATGAAAGGTAGTTTACATTTATCTTTAATATGCAGTAATCAATCTCTCGTATCAAAATTTAAAGTTGTACTGGTTATTATACAACAAGGCGAACTCTAAATGACGGTTATGTAATAGGAACAAGAATTACATTTTGATCTTTTTTAACTAACAGTGCAATATCTCCCACGAGGTCAGTCGTTCTTGATATGCCATTTCTTTGTAGGAAGAATAATTACTTTTTGAGCTGTTTTAAGTGTTTTAAGTGTTTTAACCGTGCAATATCAACCAGGCAATCAACAGTTTTTGAAATGCCGTTTCTGTGCAACCTCACATCATTCAGGAAGTCATATGATTAGTTTCTGGCCTATGGAAGAGCTTGAAAAATATTTTAAATTTTATATATTGCATATTCAGTTTGTTTTTAGTAAATAAATTACACAGCAACGAATCGCTTAGTGCAACTACAACATCTCTAAAATTAAACACAATTCATATTTTAAAAGATAGCCATTTTGTTTTCTCTCTCTTTTGAAGGGGTAGTATGAACTAATTGATTCAAAGGTCTATATATCCATATTCGAAATGATATACCGTTGCCAAGGTTTCAAAGAGGGTGGTATGTACCACTGTGTTCAGTTTGTTGGGTAATGCTATTTTTAAACACCTTAGTGCTCTCACAAGGATAAGAAATTCATTGATTTTTTTATATATACATATGTATTTAAAGTTCTATTTGATACATGTAAACAAAATCTGGTCCAGAGAAAAGATTAATAAAGGTGATAGGTTTGACCTGTCTTTGTAAGTTCTTAGAGCCAGGATGGTTTCATAAATTATTTACTTTGGCTGTGCTTCTAGGGAACTGCGTTGAAGGGCAGGGCTGAAATTTTGCACAATATTTGTCAATTCAGGGACTCGTTAAATATTAAAAAATAAAAGATGCTCGAGCCTTCATTCTCACTTATAGATATATTGATCATGTTCTTTCTATCAATAACTCATTTGGGTCTATCATTTGCAAGAATTGGAGATCAACGAAACGACAGAAACCATTAGATCTACATCTTTTTTTTGGACTTACATCTCGAATTTGATGAAAATAGTCATTTCACTTCTCAAATTTACGACAATAGGGACGATTTTTAATTAAAAAATATCAATTTCCCTAGCATGGACAGTAATATTCCAGCTTCTCCTGCTTACAGATTGTATGTTTCGCAGTTGATTCGTTACGCGAGAGCTAGCAAAAATTATACAGGCTTTCTCATTAGACATTGTTATCTCCATGACCGCCTTATTAACCAAGACTTCAAAAAATTCCATCTCATACGACCATTAAAAAGGTTCTTTAATGGATATCAGTCCTTTGTGAAAAAAATTTCGGTCCGAACTCTGATTTAAGATTCTTTTTTTACTTAGTACTCGGAGCATTTCTTTTACCTGTATACGACCTTTAAATAGTAATTGCTGTTGAGTTGCTACCGGACATTACTGCAATGAAAGGGGAAATTTGGCACGCCAAAAAACCGGTTTAACCCAACATATCTTTTGAAATGCTGATACAAAGTCAGGACCATTGCGGTTGACAATTCTCCGGTTGTTTTGAAATTATAGCCCGATTGTCTGCAAATAAAGGTTCACTGCAACTTATACCTTACAAATAGTTCAGCCTTAAATACAAAGGAAAATAGAACAAGGTCACAAAACTATAGTTGCATTTGAATGAAAGTGCTTTTGCTAAGACGACCCAGAGTTTTCAAATTGACCTACTTGGGAGTAAATATAATGTGGAGCGTTCGAAAACCGATGAAGGAGTTATTCCCTAGAAAACTAACATTGTTAATTTCATATCAGTGAAAATTGATTTCTCTTATTCGTTGAAACCCTATCACGTGGTATCTATTAATGAACGCTGAAATTTCAAGTGCACATTACCATTTGACAGTACCGGGCATTACAACGCGGTAATACTTGATTGTGATGTAGAATAACGTATTCAATTTTAAAAATGAATACGATGCAATATTGTCTCTATGATTTTTACTTCTAAAACGATTAAACAACAATTATCTCACGAGTTTTTTCTATAATGAATTTTAAAATACAGTGAAGGGATAATATTCATCAGACATCAAAGCCATATATAAATTAGTATATCATTATAAGCTTTATACAAAATGGCAGAATTTTAAATGGCATAGTTTCCACAATGAAATAAAGTCAATAGCTAACGAACAGGTGGTTATTATCATGAAATTTAGACTGCCGTTAGGACATTGGTATCACATTCAATGCAAATAATGACTTTGCCTTCGGCTCGGTCATTATCAACATCTCAGTCAATACCATTAAGACGGGCAGTCTTAATTTCACGATAATTACCACGTTTTCATTTACTATTTTATAAATATTTACATAGGTGTGAGTTTTTGGAATGGTAAATATATTATCTTAATTCAAAATATATTATTTAGCAATTATGGCCCTAGCAAGGGAAAGAAACATAACGTATATCCTCTCTTTCCATTATTGTAGTACTGCAATGGTATATTTTATACGTTAATGCATATGAAGTTTCTCGTTTGACAACATATAATTTCGTTATAATGACATAGTATCTAGTTCAAACGACTAAGGTATCTCGTTATAACGACATCCTATCTCGTTTAAGTGAAATAAAATAATGTATAAATTTTACACAATAAAGTGTAATTTTTACATGAAAAAGTATAAATGTTACAGATTAAACTGTAAATTTTACAGATTGAAGTATAAAGTTTAAAGAAAAAAGTATAATGTTTACAGACACATTAAAGTATAAATTATACAGATAAAAATGTAAATTTTACAGAAAAAAATATAAATTTCACACATTAAAGTATAAAAAATGAACTAATACGCATATGGTTTTACATTGTTCTGATAATTGGGTATCCAAAGAATATGACAAAGATATGATAGTGTGTATTTTACTTATTTACACTTACATTTCCAAACTATCCAACTTTAAAAATACACATATAAATTCGTAGACAAAAGCTGACAACTCGGTAGAAGCAAGTGCAGGGATGGATACCAATGTATTCAGGACAACGCATTTTGTGATCACATTGTAGATTGTAATGACAAACCGGATGAAGACAAAAAATTCTGTACAAGTAAATACATAAATTATCAATTTTCCGCGATATTTATATGTAATGAATTATCAGAAAAGAATTTTCAAAATATTTTATTGTTTGTATAATCCAGGTCAGAATTCATATGTCAATTTATTGTCCCCTGTCGCAACGCGACGAAATGACATAGTAATGGTATACGTCCGTGCGTTCATGTGTCCATGTGTCACGTTTTTTGTGGCGCAACTCCTCAGAAACCGCTAGTCAGAGTTCTTTCAAATTATATAGGATTGTTCGTCACCATTAGTACTAGATCATATTGCATCACCATTTTGATTCGTCAAATTTTGTTGGAGTTATGGGACTTTTATTATCTCCACATTGTTATACAATGGCAAATTTTGTGGACGCAACTCCTCAGAAACCGCTGATTAGAATTCATTCAAATTTTACAGAATTGTTCGTCACTACTAGTACTAGATCATATCGCATCACCATTGTGATTCGTCAAATTTTGTGGGAGTTATGGGACTTTTATTTTTTCCACATTGTTATACAATGGCAAATCTTGTGGACGCAACTCGTCAGAAACTGCTATTCCGAATTCATTTTAATTTTACAGGATTGTTAGTCACTATATGTACTAGATCATATCGCATCGCCATTTCGATTCGTCAAATATTGTAGGGATTTTTGGACTTTCAAAATTTAACAATGCTATACAATGACAGGTCTTGTGGACGCAACTCCTCAAAAACCACTACTCAGATTGCCTTCAAATTTTCTAGGATTATTAGTCGAATATGTACTAGATCATAAGAATTTATTGTCCCCTGCCGCAACACGACAGAGGGACATAGTAATGGTCTGCGTTCTGCGTCCGTGTGTCCTTGTGTCCGTGTGTCCTTGTGTCCGTGTGTCACGTTTTTGTGGGCGCAACTCCTCTTACACCACTGGACAGATTTTGCTGAATTTGTGTGATTGTTTGTCATCAACTGTAGTTGTTCATATCATACTGCCATATTGATTTGACAAATTTTACAGGAGTTATGGGTCTTTATCGACTTAATGCATACTACAGCTTTGTGGACACATCTCCTCAAAATCCAATTAAGGGATTTTGCTGAAATTTTGCCTAGCTGTTTGCCACCTAATGCAGTTAACATATCCTGCCGCCATTTTGATTTGCAAAATTTGACATGAGTTAGTGGACTTTATCGACTTTACTGCAGCGGCGGGGGACATAGCTACGCGTAGCAATCTTGTTATTTTATGCTTTCTCTAGTCACTCAAAAAGTAATTAAAAATGTATTCAATATAGAAATACATGTATATATCTCCTAATGATCTAAAACAATGCATCGAGACTATATATAAAGTAAATCCGGCGTATCGTATCCATTTCAATACACATTTATGAATGATGAATGAAAGGATATGGAGTAAAAGCCAAATATACAAATATATTGTAAAAACAAGCAAAGGAACAATGCTTTTATTGATGTTCATCATCATGTAGTCACAATGAAGCCTTCAATAATGAGCTTTGCTCATACCTCATACATTAAAGCAAATTCAAGACGGCCTCTTGCACCGGTTTAAGCGGAATTTTTTGATAATTGTCGAGCAACGCTACATCCATGTCTTTCCTGTTGAAATATTTATAAGGGACACTAGTAAAAAGTGATCAGTACAAATCAAAACAGTTTAATATGCTGAGGATGACATTACTTACATGCTTATCTATTTTGATTGACAACATATTTGCCAATTTTGTTGGGTTGTAATTTAAACAGACCATCGATATTCCAATAGGCACCAATTGAGCACCTCAGATTGCAGATCTGTTTTTCATTCTCATGAAGATGTACATGTACAAACCCATTAAAATTCACCTTTCGATGTATTGATGAAGTTTTTGTACTCAATAACTAAAATTTTAGTGAGTATTGAAAACTCATATATCCCAGTCATCTCGAAATTAAGACTGCTGAATAAACTAAAACTTCGGCTTCGTATTCAGATCTGTTTCTCCAAATTGACAAAGACAGACGACATAAACCGCAATTACTGACAAAGCTGTTGATTAGTAAAAATTTGCTGTCATAAATTTCTATGTCGTCTATGACTCCGAGCACTCACAATAAAATTCGAAAACGTTTCGCACCAAAATATGACATCTGAATATTAAGACTTGCTTAATAACTACTTGACGACTTTATACCTTGATTAAGCATAGTATCGAACCGACGACGTTTCATTCTTAAATTAACTCATTTGCAGGGTTAACGGTATCAACAGATTGGCAGACAGATGATGAATTATATAGTTACTTTAAAATGACCTGTGGCTGTTAAATTATTAAATATATAAATAGATATCCATATCAATAACAAATGTTCTACATTGTAGACAAAAAATGTACTGTTGGCAGAAGAAAATGCATGGATAACTACCAATGCATTCCGATGTCTGCATTTTGTAATCATGTTCCAGATTGTAATGACAGATCAGATGAAGATATAGAATTCTGTAAAGGTAAGACTTTCCAAACAAGATATTGTATTATATGTTGGCACAGTAAAATGTGGTAAAATACAAACCAATAGCAGTTTTTTTCAAGTAGAATGAAAAGTTTGATAACATTCTGTTCATGAAAGGAATGCCAATTTGATTTCACAAATGTCTAATTCTGATAAGTGTTGTTTCCTCTCAAGGATTCACTGCATATTCCCTTATTTGTTATACAATAGTTTATCCTATGTGCATTGTGGAGATTTTACAGTACGCCTCTTCAAAGATGCATATAAGCTATTAGGTGTGTTCCCTTTAAGTCTTATATCAGCAATGATGATCGGTATTTTTTTAATTTATTTATCTATGATAAAGTTATACTATCTAAAACAGGATTATTTTGACTAGTATCATGGATAATTTCCATGAGTTTATCATGTATATAGGGCATTATCATTTACTTGATCTTTTCAGTTTTATATTTCGGTATCAGCAACTAAATATATTTTTTAAAATCTTTGGATAGAACTTTTTTCAAGCTAGTAGATATCGCAACGGTCACCTGAGTGGCAAACTTATCATTGTAAAGAGATATTATTTTACAACCAAAGGCGATATTTAAAATGACCATCAACGGCGAAAGAACAAAATACAAACTTTACACATTGTTAATTAATTGACGGTGATTGTAAAATATTTGATTGACATCATTGCCATGAGAGGATTTTACATTTGATTGGTTGGAAAAGTATAAAACCGTCCAATCAAATGTAGCATTGTTTTGGCGACGTTTTCCACATATACCACTATCTACAATGTTTCTATCACTGAGGTCAGTCTTTCAAAACGTCGACTCGTGTTGTAAAATAACGTCTCTTAGAAATGAAGCGTTACAATTTTAAACTTTCTCCGGTGCAAATGCTGTAGTCTAATATGTATTTTAATTTTCTTTTCTAGATTCTAAAATGGAAAAAAATTAACAAAAAATAAATTGTAGTATACAGGAATAAGAATAACATAATTCTCAAATTCTTAGATTTCAGGATTGTTTAATTAACTTCTGTTTTTTAATGGTTGAAAATACCTTACAAGATTTTATTTATCGTCATCTGTATTTTATTTTGTAAAATAAAAACATTTCAGATTGGTAATTATGTTACCAAGCTACTTTTTTTAGGGGAAGACATATCATTTTAAACCTTGCCGTCTGTCAACATTTCGCCTGTCAAAAATTTTTGTTGACGCCATCTCTCGAAATCGACATGTCCTCGGGTATAAAGAAGTGATTTATTTATTTGTACTTAATCACAAGACGATATTTCTTTTTCGTAAAAAATTTGTAATCAATATTTAAGATTCACAAAAGATGTTGCAATGTTAATTCAACTCTTCTATCAATTAATTAAAGGTTTGTTTTATTGATATTATATTTTACAACATGTAACACAGCTGTTGAAAATGTCATCTGATATATACTCCAACTCCAATTTTAACAATAGTCTCTTTCATTCGAACAAAAACAAGATAGATATTTATCGCTATGCTGCAGAAATAAGATAGTTTAAAATATATTTATTGATAAGTTTACGTTTATTGATAATAAGCATGAAAAGGATACGGAGTAAAAGTACATAAGACAAAGTTTCTTCCAAAACATTGTAAAACCAAGCAATGAAACATCGGCAGTAGAATACCGAAGGAACAAGGAAAGTGATGATCACAAAAATCAAAGTCCAAACACATGGCAACTAGAGGCGCTCAAGAGCCTGTAGATCACCTGGTCTAAGGCTAGCATAGACAAAAACCTCAATGATCAAGGGTCTCATTTTCTAGTGTGATAATAAACCCAGATGTAATATGGCCAACTATGTCAGAGGAGATGATCATTGTATGCATTTCTCTTAGGGTCCTATGTTAAACTATTCTTCCCGTTGGTGGCCATCTTGGATGTAATGTGAACTTCCTGGACTCATTTTTCAAAGTGGGCCATCAAAGGACCATTTTTACCAAGTTTGGTTCGAATAGGAAAATAAATATGTTTAAATCAAATCAAATCAAATAGGAAAAGTTGTTTCAACGGAGATGAACTTTGAATGTGTTTCACATTGAACCCAATGTTAAACTAGTTCCCCGCTGGTGGCCATCCTGAATCTGAAGGGAACTTGCCGGACACTTTTTCCAAAAGGGACCAACTAAGGACAGTTATTATTAAGTACGGCAAGGTTGTCTCAGAGGAGAAGATCTTTGAAAGCGTTTTCCCATAGGGTCTCCGCTGGCGGCCATCTTGGATGAGGTCCACAACTTCTCTCATGAAGATAAAATGTAGTCCTTGACACACTTAATATTTTTGTTTTAAATCTTAACCTCTATCTCAAATCTTTATTAATATACAAGGCAAAATGTATAAAATTACAAAAAAATTGACAAATAAAGGGAAATAACTCCTGTATATGTATTCAGAATTTCTTCAGAATTCATAGGTAGGAAGATCTTTATATGCTGAACATTTGTGCAATTTAAAATCGACCTCTATCTGTTATAGTTTTTTTTTGATAAAAAATAAAAGATATTAAAATTTTGAAAATTTCGCGGAAAAAGGGCAATATCTCTTAGATTGGTTTTCGGATTTTCTTCAAAATTAAAGGGCATGTAGATCTTGTTACGCCGATCACTTTATACCAGGTCAGATTTTTGATATCTGTAATGGTTTTTGAGTTGCCGATCACTTTTACCCAGGTTAGATTTTTGATATCTGTAATGGTTTTTGAGTTATTTTCCAAAAACAGCAATTTACCCCTATGTGCTATTTTTAGAAAAGGCTGCCATGTTGTTTGGTCCTCGGACTAATCGAACACAATTTGAATCTAGACACCTTGGTAATGATTCAAGTCATGTTTTGTTAAAATTGGCCCGGCGGTTTCAGAGGAGAAGATTTTTGAAAAAGTTTACGACGGACGGACGACGGTCCGGCGTCAAGTGAAGGCAAATGCTCACATGGCCTTTTATGCCAGGTGAGCTTAAAACAGCAACAGAGAAAAACAAAGACAAAACAATATTTTGTCATATTTTTATTCAAATAATTCTGGTGCAATAAAAATATTATATATATATCTTATCTATTTTTGTGTGTTGAGAAAATAAGCTAGCCTACTTTAGCTGGGACAAAACAAAATGTCAGTGCATTTGAGGATCAGTTTTGTCAAATCAAATTGTCCGTAACATAAATGTTTGCATTAGATTTTAGTTATCACTTTTTCCTTTCAGGTGAGAAGGTAAATAGTAACACTTCGCCAAATCTGAACTATCGGAAGGATTCTGAGAAAAACCCAGGTATAGCACGGACTTTGCTTACACTATATCATAGATAATTCACGTTGAACGCTTATGCAGAACATGTTGAATATCTTGTAGGTATAATAATAATTATAGATTATTAGATGGCCTTTTTCATATCACACCCTTTATCAGCCCAAGGCTGTAATATCATTCTGGAAGCAGTCACGTTCAGGAAATGATTTGATGGCCGAGAGCTGATGAAGGATGTGTTGTGAAAAAAGACATGTTATGATATTTTATCAAATACTTAAACTGCAGAAGAAATTTTCAGCTGTAAAATACATTCATATTTATAAAATAAAGTATTAGTATTTTGTTATACTTAATTTGATATGACGATATCGTGTCGCAATATTTATTGATTTTACGGAAATACACGAACTTGCGTTTGTGTGGTGTCTTTGGTCTTCCGTCTTCTGGTGTTCTTGCTTTTGCCTTGTTTCTGAACTTTGATTTATGTAATCTTGTGCTTTGTTCCTTCGAATTTGGTATTTTACTACCGTTGTTTTTGATAAAGCTTCTGAGTAGTGATGGAAAGGCATGTGATGATTATCGGAAGCAGTTGATAACGATGTCATATCAGCCTGCTCCTTCCATTTCTGATGCAATTGTCTGGTTTTGCTTAGGGGTAAAAATTTAATCATATTTTGACTAAGTATATGATGATATAAACATACTGCCTTCAGTGAAGGGTGTTATGGTAGATTACCACACGAAGAAAAAATATCACATAAAGAAAAATATCACCCGAGACAGAGTCGAGAGTGATATTTTCTCTTAATGTGATATTTTTTCTAAGTGTGGTAATCTACAATAACACCCTCCATGCACTGAAGGCAGTATGTTTTTATTATACTGAATGCCTTCATTTTACCATATTACTGAATAAATATGGTTTCTCATGAAAAAAAAAAGTGTTTTTTAGTCAAGAATACAATATAAACATATTGCCCTTGGATGAAGATGTTGGGGTAGATTAACACAGCGAGTGTTAATTTTCAAGATCGGTAAACTTCGGGCTGAGCGGGTGTTAATTTTAGACATTAAAACTCGTTGCTAGGGATGAGGGGCTAACGAAAGATTAGTAAAAAATTACAAATGGCGCTTGTCCAATGAAATTAATGGATAATATAAGAAATTTGCATAAAGTATAAAAATGTGAATTACAACATCAGAACACACATGTTGTAAATTCTAACATGTGCCAAATAAAAGATCAAAACGGGAAAAGGCTAAAATGAAAAATGAAATAAAGTTATTATTAGAAACAATTAGTATACTGCTGTGATTTATGATTTCATGGTACTGTTGACTGAACAAGAGTTTGCATGTTTTGGATTATTGCAGAATTCACAACATTTAGGTTAACATTTTTAAACCATTCAAACACAGTCAAAATATTTTTTTTTCTGTCAGATACTCATCCAGAACAGTCATTTGTTTCATAAAAAAATTTCAGTCCCTCCCTCTCTTCTTCAAGAGGGGGGGTGACATTTTATATGAAACAGAAGAGAGGAAGGGACTGGCATTTTTGCTATGAAACAAGTATTTACTGGTCTGCCTCCGGCGACAGCATGTTTGTTTCCTAGAATTGCTGTCTTTCGTATCTAACGATTCTTCAGCTGTCTCTGAAGACACCTAGAGCAAATACATTAATGTATGTAAGCGACAGAAATAACATAAATCATAAATGAAAAACTGTCTGCTTGGGTAAAGTCAGTAAATAGAACTAAATACTAATCGTTAAAACTTGGTTGGAGATAGTTAGCAAACTTCGTTCTCAGCATGTGATATTTTCGTTGCTATGCAAACATATCACATGTTGCTAGGGGAAGCATCTGATATTTTCGTTGCTACGCAAAAATATCACATGATGCTAGGGGAAGGCGGAGCAAACAAAAAATACTGCAAAATACCACATTCAGGAGAACCAATGTTATGACGGGATTTTAAAGGGTTTCAAAGTGTCTGAAATTTTATTAATTGACACACTTGATTAAAATGTAAATATTGTTATCTATGATAATTGTAGTTTGGATTAAGCCCCCTTGAATGTGAATTTATTTGTATACATGTTGCCTTTGTATAAGGAGAGGATATATATAGGTTTCGGCCTGCTATCCAATCCTTTTCATGGTGAATAAAAGGATATGGAGTAAATGCACATGAGACAAAGTCTCTACAAAAACATGGTAAAAAACAAGCAAAGGACAACGCTTTTATTGTTGTTCTTCATCTTGAAGTCACCATGAGGCCTTCAACAATGAGCTTTGCTCATACCTCATAGTAAGTTCAAGACGGCCCCTAGCACCGGTTTAAGCGGAATTCTTTGCTAATTGTCGAGCAACGCTACATCCATGTCTTTCTTGGTCATGGGTGCGGGATTGTCAACAAACATCAATTAAACTGGCAAAGTGCTCTTACAATCACTGTCATCGCTTGCCCGACAAAAGCACTAGTGTCTTAAGCTAGTGGACAACTACAACATATAGACAAACACAGGGCACTCATCAAGTCGAATGTAAGAAAACTTGGCGTTATAAAATAGTGAGATATGGGAACTTAAAACAGGTGGTCTGGATTACATTTCGAAAATTACAAAAAGAAGTGCCAAAATTTTAAAGTATCAATAGTATATCCATATGAGAAATTCTCTCACGCACAAGTACACCATAACTGAAAAATAAAGAGAGCATACATCTTTTGCACGGGGAATCGTTTTACGGACTCCACACTGCAGGAGAGACAAACTCCAGTCGTAAATGGTGAATAAAAGGATATGGAGTAAATGCACATGAGACAAAGTCTCTACAAATACATGGTAAAAAACAAGCAAAGGAACAACGCTTTTATTGTTGTTCTTCATCTTGAAGTCACCATGAGGCCTTCAACAATGAGCTTTGCTCATACCTCATAGTAAGTTCAAGACGGCCCCTAGCACCCGTTTAAGCGGAATTCTTTGCTAATTGTCGAGCAACGCTACATCCATGTCTTTCTTGGTCATGGGTGCGGGATTGTCAACAAACATCATGTTTATTGAATAAAATAATTTTAAAATCAAAGTTAAAATCAGACTGGATTTTATCAGAAATTTGCATGAAGTATAATTATTATTATATACTTATATATGAACAAAATTCAGTTTACTACCAAATCTTTAATTTCATATATCTAAAATACTAATAAAATAAATCTCCTACAAATATAGATATAAGGTGAATTTATTTCAAACCAAATGCAAAATATCTTTATATTTCAAACCTATCAAAAATTACAACGAAATTTGCTTCGCTTGGCATCAGTATCCATAGTTTCTTTTGTATTGTGCTCCATATTGCCTTTAGAAGAAATGATCCTCGGTTTCAATTTTGAAAATAGTTTAGATAGGGTTGCAATAAATTATAATTAGCGAAAATATCACAATTATAGTATGATTAAAAGTAGCTTTGTTATTACTTTCCCTCACTATATCACGAAAATAGGCAACATAGTTTATCAACAGGCTATTGGAAATCCTTTTGATACAAATTGTGCACCTCTCATTGCAGATCTTTTTCTTTTCTGTTACGAACGTGACTTCATGGATTTCTATTTTCAGTGATAACAGCAAGTATATTGACGATATCCTTACTATTGACAATCCCCAATTTTTTTTATTATGTCGACATCATTTACCCACAATAACAATAAATAAAGATAACAACGATTCCAAATAGGTGAAAGTCAAAGGTGATCTAACAATCACCTTTGACTATGGTAAAAGTTACGATAAAAGGGATAACTTTGATTTCAGTATTAGTAATTTCCCTTTTCTTTACGGCAACGTTCCTCTAGCTCCTTCCTACGGAGTTTATATTTCTCAACTGGTACTATTCACACGCATTTGTTCTACTCTTGACGACTTTTATGAACGTAACCTTACTATCACTTCAAAACTTTTGCAGCAAGGTAACAGATTTCATATATTGTTTAATACATTTAAAAACTTTAATCAAAGATATGAACATTTGAAATCTAAATATAATGTCACTCGCAAACAGCTTATTACTAAGGACTTTTCTCATCCTTGATTTTACGGAAATGTTAACAATGCCAGAAACTGATTAAAAATCCAGAATAACTGGGACGTAACATACATTCTTTACGCAATAGGGGATATTGACAGAATATTCTGCACGTGTCCGTAAAATTAGCTTTGGGATCTAATGACCTGACGATTTTACACACATACTGGCCTCTCACTGATACTTTCGATGTCTTCTGAAATACATGATGACACTTTACCAAACCCATTTGGGAGTTTTGAGTTTGATTTTCCTTCCGTAGCGCGACAGTGTTTTATCAGCAGACCAGGCTCCTTGAGCAAGCCTGGAGTTTAGCGGCGAGCACTCCTTGACCCATCTTTCAAAATTACGTTTTGCCCCCCTCTTTCCTTTTCTAGATTGTGGTCATGGAGTTAGTGGTCTACCTGTTTTGGGTTTTATTCATATGTTTATTATACTATAGGGAAACGGGACGGAGAAAGGGGAGGGGAGGTTTGGGTACCCATAAACCGGTTTAACCCTACCGCTGGCTTTTGTTAGTGCTGGTACCAAGTCCGGCTATTTTCGTTGTTTACGTTTGTCTTTTGTATTTTTATTGTGGGTTTTTTCTAGTCCTGTTCCTTGTTACTTTGTGGTATGTGGCTATGTTTTTTGGCCATTGTAGGTGTTTTCTGTTATCTTTTTTATTCTATAAAACATAAAAAAGGCCAATCCACACTTCTAATATGTGATTTGGACACCAACCATTCACCATTTATTTACCAATGAAGTATGGTGATACAGTCTGACAACTAATTAAATATATTATTGTATTAAAATATATTACTCTCGTGGAAAAAATACCGGTCAAGTCAACAAAAACATTTGAAAGCAAATATTCAATCATTAATTTATCATTACTACTACGTAAAAAGTGAAAAAAATCACCAATTTTTTCCCATAAATAATGTTAATGCACACAGATTTAGTTTGTTAAACACTATAAGCATTGAAGAAAATCAGGGTTGTTCTTCTTGTATTAAAGTATTCAATGTAACATTTTTCTTTCTATTCGTAATGAAAATGCGTTGGATTTGTAGTGACGATTTTGTATACTTTTGTCTTGTTGTAAATGATTTGACACCTGTAAACAACAAAAAGGGTATAGAGTAAATTATCTACAAACACATGGTAAAGCCTATAAATAGAACGACGCTTTTATTATTGTTCTTGAGGGTTTTGTACCTGTAATGTAACAAATATTACAAAGGATAACAGTCAACACATACAATGGCTGTTACCTACAATCACATGCAACACTTTATAAGCGAACTGCGCTAGAAAAAAAAACAAAAATTAAAGGACAAGATACCAACATAAACAACGATAGGAACTCGGGATAGCTAGGCTTGGTACCGGCACTAGCAAAAGTTAGCGGAAAGGTTATAGGAACACAATGATTATTTATGAAATGATTATTTGATGACAAATATATGTAGACCTTCTAGACATAGAAATTTTAAAATGTCTGTGATTGTAAGCAAAATATTTTAGGCAAATACACTACAGAAAATGTAAGTGATTGTTTCTGTCCTACTTAGAAGTTCTGCCAGGTCAGCTACCATACAATTGGGTATTCAGATGTTTTTGTGAATACCAAATTTATGGTATGTTCATTTCAGATAAACTTACATACAAATGACGCATAAATTAAAACAAAGGATGGTAATAAAGCACACATAGTAAAATCAGGTGCTTGCTTCTTAAAAAAATTGTACATACATGTAATCTAGCATTGGGCGTACTGGATTAGTTTTCTCCTTCCTATTGTTCAAGCCCCGGATTGAAGCAGTGTAGCGAGTGTTAACTTTGTTTAGCATTGAAATCATAAACTAATGATCAATCGAACAAAACTGTTCCAACTTCTTCTTCTTCTTCCAAATACGGGAATAGACTCTAAGGTTAGAGTGTGTAACATCCCGGAACTTAAATATCATATCAGATAATGACAAATAAAAATATATACTACAAACTTTAATATGGTTCTAGCGCTGCTGATGAGGAATTTATTTCCGAAATGGCCATACAGCTCATTAAAATTATTGCAGTTGGAGTTAACATATATGTTATGGTCTCATGTTCATTTACTCCAAATCCTTTCGTTTAACCTTTATAACATGTAATTTTTATGAACTTCGATCTGTGTACGACTGTCAAAGTCTTAATACGGAGATATAGTACAATATATGTGTAAAATATTATTGATATGTTTTAACTTGTGATATTTCCATTGATTTACCTACCCTTTTACTTTTTGGGCCTTTAAGGGCTTGCTGTATGATATGAGGGCCCTCACTGTGTTGAAGATCGTGCGGTGACCCTAAATGCTTTGCTTTGGTTCATTTTAACCTGGAGGTTCAGTGTTGTCTCCTTGACATTTACCCCATGTCATTTCTTTTTCCTTTTCTTTTTATAAGCGTGATCCTTTATGGTTGCAATCATACCTCTTGAAGTTGAGGTTGAAAAATAGCTTAAATTAACAATTGAATTTTAACTTGTATATGTTTCTAGAATTCTACAACTCTCCTGTTTTCACATGAAAACCACTTTATTAAGAGCATAGCAACTTTCGCTTCTTGTTATGACATATTTCGGTCTTCTGAGTATTGTTATTGATCAATATTTTGGAGACAAAAGTTGTCGAAATGACAATCTGTAAAAATTAAACTAACAGTGAATTCGGAGTTATACAATTGTCTATACGATATCACTATCGGCCAAGTGCGAATCGATGAGATCATTATTATAGTCTAAACAACAGATGCGATTCCGATAAAGATATTATTACTGTAAAAAAATCAATAATGTTTATTACAGTAATAATGATTTTTTTCAACAATCGCATATATTGCTTGACTATAATAATGATCTAGTCGATTCGAACTTGCCCGATAGTGGATATACTCTTTGTATAACTTAATCATAACATGTTATTTCTTTCTCATGAAAAAAGTTGGTTATCAGTACTGTAGATTTTAAAATAAAATTCAATGCTATATTTCATCTGCTGGTTTATCAATCTATTTCAGGTTTGATTTTATTGATGTTACAACATATAACACAGCTGTTGAAAATTTCATCTGATAGATACAACTCGGCTATTAGGGATATGGTCTTTCATTCTAACAATACAAGTTATGTATCAGTGCAGAAATAAAACATGTTCAATTATATTAATTGATTTAAAAGTGCAGTGAGCATTATTGATTGTAATTTCTCAAGGTATCAGAATAGTGCCGTTTTTATACATGGCATATGCAGTGCTTCATAGACATACTTACTGTTAGGCGAACGTGTATAATATATTGACATCTTACGATTGTCGTGTACGCCATACCACAGCTCATCGTAGAAAATATGGTTTAACAGGTCCGAATCCCGACTACGAAATTATGTTTTGTACCAGTTCTACATTGCATGTGAACTTTATCCATAATTTAATGATTGACAATTAATAAGAATATTTTGATTCTTTAAGAAGAGAAGTTGGAAGTCGACATGACCAATATTCAACGAATTTACACGCAAAAGCAATTCGCAAATTATTTGCATGATTGTTACATCTCTTTATTTTAAGACAGACTTCTGGTTGAGGATGGGGTATATCCCGTGACGTGGTATACTGTTATACACTTTTTTACAAGATTCTGTATATTGTACTTGCAAACTAGAAAAGAACTGGTGTTTTGTACATGTATATACGAAGGGTTTCATTTTTTGATTTTCTTTGAAATTGTACATACCATGTACTTCTAGCATGTGTTCCTCTATTTTTGTTATATCAAGAATCAATTACAGCAATACAAATGCAGTAGCTCATTTAAAAAAATGAAGAGCATTATTCTGCTAGTTTGAAGGCAGTTTTGATGAACAAAAATGAAAGATAAAAAACAACAATAAAAGCGTTGTTCCATTGCTTTGTTTTACCATGCATTTGTAAAGACTTTGCTTTATGTGCATTTACTCCATGTCTTTCATTGCTTATATATATGAATGCCTCAATGCCAATGCAGTTTAGCAGATCTACTCGACACACAATTCTGCACAAACACATTCTAATAGCTATTAACTTTTTATTATCGGATCTTTATTTGAGGCTTAGTACAAAAAAGATGCTGTAACGCAATAATTTGTTACATGTACAATGTACGCCAGCTTACCCGTTTAACAGAAAAAAAATTATTAGTAGGAATCCCCGTAGGTTCAGATGCTGACCTATAAAACGCACAAGTTTGCGACCATATTGTTGCTAGAATCACGTAAAATAAATATTCTGTGTCAAGTAACTCCCATTAATTATTCTTGAATGTTTGATTCCTTTAAAAGGAGATGACCAACGTTTATGTCAAAAGATCCATTGCAAGCTATCTTTCACTAATGAATTTTTTACTATTCCGTACCTACATCGTTCCAATTTTGTTATGATCTAAATTTGTTAAAACATTATCTTTTTGACTTGAGTCTTATTTATAACTATTCATTGCGCTATCAGTAGCATTTTTGTCACATTTGAAAGACAGTTTGTTTGTGTTTTTTGTTGTTTTCTTGCAAAGAAACGTCCATACATCAATCCCATAAGAATTGGTTAGCTAACGTCGGTAGTTTCAGAAATAAAATGGTTATTTCTAATTGGTGGCAATGTTTTTTTTTCATAGGAGATGATCAAAATTTGTTTTTCACATACTAGGGTATCGCATCTAAAGGAAAGGAGCAATTCTATTTTTCAAACATCATTCTATTTTGGTTTAATTTTCTTCAGTAGAAGAGATAATAAATATATGCTTTTAACATAAGACCAAATGGTAAATTTTGTTCTGCGCTAGTGTCAATGTTTTATAGGATTGGAAAAACATGTAAAGGATCTTCCATACTTTACCCCTGTTTATACCGGTTATGATAGACACCGTAGTTTCAGAGGAACTGATGAAAATTTGAAAAAGTTAACACACGGACTGACGACGAACCCAAAGTGATAACAAAGTTCAGATGTCCTTAAAATTATGATGAGTTATATGTGGTGATTTGCAGATTTATTGGGCAACTACTCACAACATACACCAATACGATGAACAATTATTGTTTTGCTAGTCTTCTGGTTATATTTACTCAATTTTATAGTGGTCGATAGGTTATTATCCCCAGCTTTAGCGTCTGTTTGTCCGTTCCTCCGTCCGCCATAGGGGTACACACTTTGTTGCGACAACTCCTCCTAGACCATTCTGTGAAATTCAATTTAACATTTACAGAATGTTCAGTACATATTTCCATTGTGCACAATCTATATTTAAGAATTTGATTTGATCTTTTTTGGAGGGGAGCGGGGGTATATTCTAGTGAGCTTTGCTAACAGTTTTTCTACTTAGGGATTGTTTTTAAATATAAGATTTTTTAGCCTTTGCTAAAATTCTATTTAAATTCTTTAGAAGGTATGTTTAATTTTTCGTATCATATAAGACTAAACATGATAAATGTGGGTACACTTCCCATCGATAATGACCAGACCTTTATCGATTAACCCTCCGAGATAATGAACTGCTTCATGCATGTATAATTTGAAGAACAACTGATTTAGTTTTTTGTGTTGTATCGTATATCATACTGTAAAATTTTAGTTTTGTCTTCGTAAGTGATGATTTTTGTACCGATTTGTTATTTCCAAAGTTTGAATACTAAAGTAATAACGAAAACCTTTAAAAATTTTACCATGGTACTGTATGTGGGTTAGAGAAGTAAAACCTAACTCGGATTTTTAATTGGTTATGTCTAAGCATTAGAAAATGTCATTTACTAATCACCCATAAAACACATGTTTCAAAAACAAATCTGCCTCACTAACAGTGTGACAGGTGCTGGTAACAAAACAGGACAGGACATGCTTACCCTCCGGAGCACCTGATGTCACTCTCAGTTTCATGTGAGTTCATACTGTGAGTGCCTCGGTTGGGAATGTTGTGTTTTTTTTATTTGTGTGATTTGTAGCTGCGTGACGTCATTGTCTTCTGTGTTCTTGTTTTGGTCATGTCTTTGAACTTCGATTTTTGCAAATACCACTTCTTTGGTTCCTTCGGTATTCTACTGTTGTTGTTTCTGTAATATATGAAAATGTTTGCCCACAGAAAATCATATTTTTATATTTATGGTCTAAAAAAGTACTGGTATGTCTCATTTCTTGAAATGTTTACAGATTGTTTGTACTTGAACATTTCTGTAATCAATTATATATAAATATATACACTCTTCTCCTAACTGAAGTTAAATTTTCTAGTGCTTGTATGAAGAAAAACTGATAATTATATATTTTGTAATTTCTAGGTAAAGGGTTTAAGTCGCTTTGCAGACAAAAGTCTCGACACTTTATTATGACTGGACAATAACTTGGCATATAAATAAATTGCAGTTGATGATGCAGGTTGTTATTTTAGAACATTTTATTACTTTGATGTTAAAACGCTAACGTCATTCACTGCCATTTCGGTATCATGTTATTTTACTTTGAATTAATTTTGATTGTCGTTTATAGAAATTACAGTGAAATTATGAAAAAGAAAGGAAATGGGGTAAATGTCAAGGAGACAACATCCAATCTCCAGATTAAAACGAACCAAAACAAAGGATCTTGTTTTACAACTTTGACAATTGAGTGCAGGAACAATCGAAACGTTTGGTTGAATTATCTTATACATCTTTTGCACTGAAGAGACACAAGTTGTCGAAATGCGCATATGCAGAAATTAGATTCATTGTGGCTTCGGTTTTTGGTTATCTATTAATTGTAGAACTACCAGAGACGAAAATAGAACATTTAAATATCCTCGTTTGTTTGCATCTATATAGACACTTTGATGTTCTTGCATTGTCTAAAACACCCTTTTATATAGGTAATTTGTTCTCCTTCAGCTTCTACATATATTTCAGTATATGGGTTTCCAAATATTTTGATTTTATCTGCAGTGAAGAGACATATCGGTATTTTGTTGTATGGTAGGTTTTACCTTGGAACGCGAGGAATCTCTTCATATACAAAACAACGGAAAAGCAAACGCCTTTCTTTACATTTGATAATTGTCAACCTAACACCTTTCAACAAAAGCATTCAAATATAAATCGTTTTACTGATAAATTAATATTCATTTCATTTTGATTCAAACGTGTTGTACCAATGCTCTGCGCCAGCGTCCCAATGCCATATTAGGTCGATAATTGAAATTTGCAATATAGGAAAAAACAACGGCAGTAGATTACCGAAGGAACAAAGCACAAGATTACATAAATCAAAGTCCAGAGACAAGGCAAAAGCAAGAACACCAGAAGACAGAGGACCAAAGACACCACATGCCCACAAAGCACACAAGTACAGTTAAATGACATGAGTGAGTTCGCAAAGCAAAATTTCTCTGTGTATTTCAAGTAAAAACAGTCACTTTTCAAAACATTCTCTAGAATTCATTTCTGCTCCAATTTTTATATTTCTTGTACTGCTGAACCTAACCAACAGCTTCTATCTGTGATATAGAAATAGTTTTATGTTCCATAGTTTCTATTTTTTTACTGTTTGAACATGTCTTCAAATTCACAACGTCAAGCTTTGCTATATATTATATAATAAATTGCGCCGATAAAAATTCAATCTTTATTTAAATATCACAATAAGAGAATAACTGAATATAAAATTAATTCTAAATTACTGACAGAAGCTGTTGGTTAAACCCTCTTTAGCAGTATAAAAAATTCTAAAATCGGACTGCAAATAAATGCAAGGGACCTTTTTAAAGGGTGATCGTTTTCAGTTGAAATGCACACGGACATTTTGCTTTGCGAACTCACTCATGTCATAAAACTGTACATATACAACAAAAAAAAACTAAAGCATTAACAGTGTGAGCTCTAAAAAAAGAGAGTGACATCAGGTGCTCCGGAAGGGTAAGCATGCCCTGCTCTGTATACAGCACCCGTCACACTGCCTGTGGGTCAATCCTGGGTGAAGTCAAAATATACAGCACCCGTCACACTGCCATTTGGGTCAATCCTGGGTAAAGTCAAAACCGGTAATGTCAAATCCGGGAAGACGTGAATCTAGCTGAAAATGTCAGTTTTCATTTGTGACACTGACATTTCATATCTATCTGTGATGTCGTGGTGACGGCCAAGAAACTTTTTCATCACTGTGCTTATGATTATCAAAAATGCCTTCATTTCATTTTTGATATATATACATATTTTCTCCATTAACTTTTTATACGACCGCAAAATTTTGCGATGGTATATTGGCATAGAGTTGACGTCGGCGTCGTCCTCGCCCATGGACAGCAGAGCATTCGTTCCAGTGAACGGATTATTATCATATTTTACTATAATGTTTCCTGGAACAAGCTTAAGCTTGGATTTTAATTTCGAGTTCCAGATCCCTCCCGATTTAAAAAATGGGGCTATAAAGAGATAAAATACGGTGTTTTCACACATTTGACTGAAAAAATCTTTATTATTTATCTGATTTTGATTGGATTTCATCCAGTGTGTTCCAGTAGGAAATTTGCAGTTTGTAGCACTCAAAGGGTTTTACGTAGCTTGTATTATTCATGAGATAAATGGGACTCAAAATGGACGAATCTCAAAAATGTATTTGTCCTATTTTTTAGTCTTATATTGATGCATATGTTTTTCAATTCATTTAAAATAAGAAAGGGAGAAATTATTAGATTTTTGAAAACTTGTTTCCTTTCCGACCTATTGGGGGCAAAACGAGGCCAAAATTGCATATTTGCAGACTACTTATTTTTTTTCTTTTTCACCGGATTTCAAGGATTTTTTCTTTGGATTCCTCTTTATCAATAAGGTGTCGACATTTTAAGTGTAGGTCTTACCGCTTTCGAGACATATAAGGTCAAAGGGTTAAAATTGAAATTTTCGAAATATGAGAAATCTTTATTTTTCATCACACTTTGAATAAATGTGTTTCTCTTGATTCCTCTTGTTGTAAGCTTCCTGATGCATGCAACCAGATTTGGTGTAGCTTTTATCACTTCTAAGTTATAAGGGGTCAAAGGGTCCAAAAATTCGATTTTCCAAAATATGTAAAATCTTTATTTTTCATTGGATTTTGATGAGATTATTTTTCCCTGAATTCATCTTATTGTTAACTTTTGGTAGTATGTTAACAGAATAGGTGTAGCTCTTACTCCCAGCTAAAACGGATCAAAAAAGCTAATTTTGTTATTTTGCTTTATGTCCAGGTAAATACTGTAAAAAGCTGCATATTGTGCCTATGTAATTACTGTGTCTATTAAATTACACTTACGGTCGTATCATGCTGCGCTCTGCGTAGCACTACATTTACATGTTTTGATTTTGTTATTCTTAATTATTAATATTTGATTTGCAATACACTGAGGACACATGCACAGTTGACCTGGCCATCTTCAAAAACTAAATTTATAGTATTATTTGCCATCTTTATAAGCAGTTAAAATGTCAGCGATAGCTCCTTACACAATTCAACCAAACTGGACACTCCATGCTGTTAAGCCCAGTTACGAAATAAGATTCTGTAGAACAGTGCATAAAAATATTAGTTGCAATATTTAATCAGATTAAAATCTCACTTGAGTTCGCCCAATAAAATGTTCTCTGTAACGTTTAAGTAGATGTCTCCCGAAATTAATAAAGATGGACGGCTCAAAATAAGAATTTATGAAACAAGTGATAATTTGATCTTTCCTATCGTTAAAATCTCTTTCTTCAATATTAGCATCATTACGGCGACTAGATGTAGACAGGAATAAAAGCCCTGGAGACTGAGACATATATCAATAAACTACGTTAGCTTGTACTTTTAGTCATAGCAGGAGACGCTTTCGACACATCCTCCTAACAGAGACTGAGACATATATCAATAAACTACGTTAGCTTGTACTTTTAGTCATAGCAGGAGACGCTTTCGATACATCCTCCTAACGGAGATTGAGACATATATCAATAAACTACGTTAGCTTGTACTTTTAGTCATAGCAGGAGACGCTTTCGATGCATCCTCCTAACAGAGACTGAGACATATATCAATAAACTACGTTAGCCTGTACTTTTAGTCATAGCAGGAGACGCTTTCGATACATCCTCCTAACAGAGACTGAGACATATATCAATAAACTACTTTAGCTTGTACTTTTAGTCTTCTTTGGAATAAGGGAAAGCAGATCTCAGACTAGAAATTAACTAAATACCGAAGTTACTGTGAATTTATTTTCTGCATAGGCGCATTTCGACAACTTATGTCTCTTCAGTGCTGATAAAATCTAAACGTTTGGAAGACCATGAACTCAAAAGATGTTAAAAACTGAGAGAGAACAAATAACCAATATGATGTAAATGTAAATCCAAAATCAACCAAGGACAGAGCTTTGCAAGTTGCTATTAATTTGGATTCTACATATGTCTCTTCAGTGCAGATAGAAACAAATATTGGAAATTCATAAACCGAAATATGTGTAAAGACTGATAGAGAATAAATTACCAATAGAAAATAGAAAAGCCAAAATCAGCTAAGGACAGAGCAATGCAAGATTTATGAACATGTACTTATTACCTACTCTCTCCCAACACTGGCTCATGTATATATTAGCCCTCAAATAAAATAAATTGGACGAATGGTTGTTTGTAGTTATTATTGGACTAGAAATATCACACTTGCCAGATGTCGAAAAAGTACTTGAAAACACTTCAAAACGGAACCATACCTAACAGTGATAAACTTATTTCTATTTTCAATGTTACAGCAGGTATATTGGCGATATCCTTACTATTGATAATGCCCAGTTTTTAGATTATGTAGACATTATTTATCCACAACAACTGAAATTAAATAAAGCTAACAATGATTCCAAATGTTGTCCTTTTCTGGATCTGACTATCATTATTGACTCTGGTAAAATCAAAACAAAAAAATATGATAAAAGGGATGTTTTGATTTCACTATTACTAATTTCCCTTTTCTTGACGGCGACATTCCCCTTGCTCCATTCTATTGGGTGTATATTTCTCAACCGGTACGATTCGCACGAGTTTGTTCTACTCTTGATGATTTCAATGAACGTAACCGTACTATCACAGCCATAAGTTGTTGAATACATTTAAGAAGTTTTGTAATAGATATGAACATGTGATAACTAAACATGGCGTTACCCGTAAACAGCTTATTACTATGGGTATTTCTAGTCCTCAAATTTAAGGAAATGTTGTTAAAAATGCCAGAAACTGATTAAAAATCCACAAAAGCTGAGACGTAACTTACATTCCTTACGTAATAGGGGATATCGGCAAGATATTCTGCTTGCATCCGTTAAATTAGCTTTGAGACCTCACTGATACTGCCGATGTCTACTGAAATTTATGATGATTCTTTACCAAACCCTTCGGGAAGTTTTGAGTTTGATTTTTCTTCCGTAGTGCGACATTGTTCTACCAGCAGATTAAGCTCCTTGAGCTAGCCGGCAGTTTAGCGGCGAGCACCCCTTGACCCATCTTTCAAAATTACGTACATATGTATGTATTGTCTTTTTCTCTCGTTTCAAGATTGTGGTCATGGAGTTAGTAGTCTACCTGTATTGGGTTTTATTTATATGTTTTTATACTATAGGGAAACGGGAAAGATAAAGTGAGGTTTGGGTACCCATAAACCGGTTTAACCCTACCGCTGGCTTTTGCTAGTGCCGGTACCAAATCCGTCCGGCTGTCCCGAGTTCCTATCGTTGTCTACATTTGTTTTTTGTCTTATACGTTTTATTCTTGTGTAGTTCCCGTGCTAATTGTTGCATGTAATTATAATTTTCAGCCATTGTAGGTTTTTCCTGTTATCCATTTTTTAACATTGAAGTAAAAATGTTCAGACATTTTCAAATTGAGATATGTTATACTAGTACATTGATAGCATCTGAAGTTGGTATGCACTAGGATTAATGTTAAAATGCCGAATGTTTATCTTTCAGAAGTAATACCAAAAACTCAAGTAAATTATTTGTTTGTATAAAAATAACAATTTTTTATGCTTTTGGAGTCCTAGTTTGAAGCATGTGAAAGGTGATTTTTGAAACTGTCAAAGAAAAGACGATAAGTTTCAAAAATGTCCATTCGACTTTTGTAGAGGATAAATTTACACATTCATACAGGATGTTCAAAATCATTTTCTTACCAAAATAATCTGTAGGCATTCGATATAAATTGTTTATTTTATCAATGTGTCCTTTCGATCAACACTGTATAATTTATTTTGTTCACATAAGATAGCTTGCGTTTTTCTGTTATCAAGTTTCTGTAAAAAAAGTCAGTTAAAGATATCTTGTATATATATATATCATGTATACATCAATTAAATAGGGATCAAAAACCTTTTATCTGACAATGCCTTCTACAGGTGTACTGGGCTTGAAAAAACATTGATTATGTTTAATATTTACTAAAATACCTTTTGATTCGTCATGTTGATTTTCCCTTTCCATCTATATTACATATTAAAAAACGGTATCCTTCAAGATACAGCTTTAACAACGCAAATTGTAAATAGACTCAAACGTAATAACAATTAGAAGCTCTGAAGAGCCTGTAGCTTACCTAGTCCAAGGATAGCATAGACAACAACCGCAATGATGAAGGGTCTCATTTTCGGGTATGATTACAGACTTCGAGTTATATGGCCTACTGCGTCAGAGGAGATGCTTCCAGCAGGCGACCATTCATATCTAATGTGAACTTCCTGGACACATTTTTCAAAGTGTGCCATTCAAAGGGCAATTATGACTAAGTTTGGTTCCAATCTGAAAAGTAGTTTTAGAGGAGAAGATCTTTGAACGTGTTTTCCCATATTGCCGAATGTTTAACTAGGTTCCCCGATGGCGGTCATCTTGGATACGAAGATGACTTGCGAGACACTTTCCAAAGATAGTCAATTAAGGACAATTATGGTCAGGAATGATACGAAATAGCCAAGCAGTGTTGGAGGAGAAGATCCTTGAATGTGTTTTCCAATAGGGTTCAGTGTTTTGGATTTTGGATCTGACAGGAACTTGAACGCAAATCGAGCAAGGGATTCTCAAGGATTTTACTTAACTGTCTTTTTATGTACATCGACACTAATACACAGCTCATTTGATTGGCGTATATTACAAAACTCGAGTCGTAATAACTATGCGGATTTTACTTGATTTCCGAGTAGTATATATTCTTTTCTCGGCCTATTCATTGTTACGTTATTTTAAATTGACAAATTTATATCATTCTCTTTTTATTCGTTAGCCCCCTTTCCCGTAACTATTGTCTATTTCGTCAACTATACATGTATAAGATATCTCTCTTATTCACACTTTGACAAAGATTTTTTAGCTCAACAGATATGTTAAGAGTTTATTTCCTAAATGAAAAAATATAGAAAAAATCTATTCGATATCTATTTCATTTAAAAGCTCAACAATAAGCATTTTCTCAGATTTCTGTATATACTTTTGGTAAATGCTGCTGAAAATACTGAAAAATTGGCATGATGTTCAAAGCTTTATAACAGAATTAACAAAATACTGAGGTTACTGTGAATTTAGATTCTGCATATGCATATGCGTATTTCGACAACTTATGTCTCATCAATGAAGATCAAATTAAAATATTTGGAAATCCATGAACCGAAATATGTGTAAGAACTGATAGAGAACAAATTACCAATAGGAACTAAACAGGAAAGTCAAAATCAGCTACGGACAGAGCTATGCAAGAGGGAGATACTCCTTAGGCTTTAACAAAATTTTCTTACAATAAATACCAAAGCTGCATAAAAACAGTAAATTATTTCGATATGCTGTACACGTGTTTCAAGAAGTAACCTCTCATCAGCAGCATTAAAATCACATAATATGGAAAGCCATAATCAAAAAGAAGTATAAAAAAAGATGTACTCAGTTCCAAAAATATCGAAATATGAAGCCAAATCCAGTTCCAAGGGCATCTACCGAGTGCCATACACGGAATGAAGCCTCAGTATTTGTAAGGGGTTAGAATTTTGATAAAAACTGTAAATTTCTATAAAACTCAAGGTAAAATTTTGATGTCAGACAAGTCTGACTATTGAGCTTGTGAACACCCTCGGGGACCTCTGATCCACCAGCATTGGCATCGGCCAAATGGTTCAAAATACAAAAAATACCGAAGTTGCATAAAAAACAGTAAATGTCGATATGCTGTACACGTGTTTCAAAGAGTCACCTCTCGTCAGCAGCATTAAAATTCTATAATATGGAAAGCCATAATCCAAAAGAAGTAAAAAAAGAAGTACTCAATTCCAAAAATATCGAAATAGGAAGCCAAATCCAGTACCAAGGACATCTACGGAGTGCCATACACGGAATGAAGCCTCAGTATTTCTAAGGGGTTAGGATTTTGATAAAAACTGTAAATATCTATAAAACGCAAGGTAAAATTTTCACGTCAGACAAGTCTGACTATTGGGCTTGTGAACACCCTCGGGGACCTCTGGTCCACCAGCAGTGGTATCGACCCAATGGTTCAAAATACAAAAAATACTGAAGTTGCATAAAAAATTGCATTTAGATATTGAAATCTTTCAAATAAAATCGGTTTTCAGGCCAGCACCGAAGAACTAGCTACTGGGTTGGTGAATATCCTCGGGGACTAACAGTCCACAAGCATTGGCATCGGCCCAATGGTACCAAATAACAAAATACAGAGGTTACTGTGAATTTAGATTCTGCATATGACTTTTCATCTTAATTTAATTTTTAACATATAAGTTTAGACGCACAAAAGATCTTAAAAACAAGAAATTCTGAAATTTTTTATTGTGCTCGAACTGCCTGAATTCGGCAATTATTCACATAAAAAAAAACAAAAACAAACAAAAAAAAAAAAAAAAAAAAAAAAAATATAAATAAATAAAAAAAAACAAAAAAATAAAAAAAAATAAAAACAAACAAATACATCTGCATCCGTATTATGTGTCGTGTAAGTTTCAATGTGAAATGTATGTTGCCCGTCTTGCATGTTGAATCATGATGTTATCGGTATGGACTTTGTATAACTGTGTAGGAGATTAATTGAATGATCGAGAATTTTAAATAAGGTAGTAATTAATAAACATGACAGAAGATGACACTTTGCCAAGGTCTGGTAGTTATCCATACCTTTAAATTAGATTAATTTATTTGAATTCATTGATATTGCATTTTATTGTACTCCGTTTATTTATTAGAGATCGATCAATTGATTAACAACTTTATTGCATCAACAAATTATTGCAAAAAAGGTTTGAACGTGAGTGTCAAGAAGTGTACGTTTTACATTTTATTAATTAAGGTCAAAGGTTGAACGGAGTATGAATTGGTAAATAGGTACTGTTAATGAGAACAATTTATTACGCAAATGTATAAATATTATTACAAAAAATGCAAATATCTGATAACTTGCCAATACTACAATTTTACTTATGTTGTGAATATGTAAAGCTTTAATTAGCTAGATGTTTGGTTTTGAAAAAAAAATCTTACAAGTAATTAAAACGACGTTGTAAAATTGATTTCCATCTTACAAATTCATACATTTACATCTGAAGAAGAAAACAGCAAAGCAATTTGAAACAAAACCTGTCTTTGATAAACTTTCTATGTATCATGTGCGTACATTCACTTCATATCCTTTTATTTTTTTCTATTGAGAAATTACTGTTTATATTGTTTGAATCTTGTTTGAAAAAGAAATGAAATGGGGTAAATATAAAAGGAGACAACATCCCATCTCCAGGTTAAAACGACCCAAAACAAAGCATCTAGGGGTCACCGTACGGTCTTCAACACAGTGAGGAACCTCTTACTATATAGCAAGTCCCAAATGGCCCCAAAAAGGTAAAAAGGTGAATAAATCAATGGGAACAAACCACATCCAGTAACCCAAATATCAAGAAACTAAAATTTTATAAGAAGACAAGGACAAGCCAATGAACAAAACATATTCCTGACTTGAGACAGGCGCAAAAATTGCGGTGGGGTTAAACTCGTTTTCTTGGATCCAAACCCTTATGATCATTTTCATGCTGTTCGGTATCTTGCTTCAGCTACCTCGTCAGATTTTACAGGCAAGATATATATTAGTCTGTCGTCGTCATCAAAACAAATGGTTCAGCACACAAATACCGAATACCCCAAGGATACGTTTTCAATATTTATCTTGAAAGTTAGATTTGTTAGAAGAAAATCAAATGGTATATCTCATTAGGTCTGCGTGCTCAATATTACATTTAGCGCAATCTCAGCTTTTGGTACACAACCATTTTGCAATGATAATTCAGACCAACTTTTGACCACATTCCAGCCTTTGAAATTACGCGATAGACGTGTTTTTCAAAATCAAATACACGCACCATTATACAGGATACTTTGTTTGATGTCGGAACATGGCAACACTGATGTTTACAATGTGACACTATTCAGACTTGAATTGCTTGGTTTGACTTTGTCTCATGTGCATTTACTCCATATCCTTTCATTGTTTGTTTTGGCATTTCCTTTAATAAAATGTATCCCTCGACATATTGCACGAGTCCATACATAGTGAACGACATAAAACATCGGGGAGACCAACCGACGAATAGACAGATGTTAGCAATCAGGCAATCAACAACAAAAGCGTTGTTCCTTTGCTTCTTTTTAACCATGTATTTGTAGAGACTTTGTCTCATGTGCATTTATTCCATATCCTTTTATTCACCATTGGGGTAATCGTAATCGTTAATCGTAATCAGCTGTAATCGATTACATTTTCTTCAGTAATCATGTGTAATCTGTAATCAAGCTCTTTTTAGATTACTTGTAATTGTAATGTAATCAATTACAGGTTAAAAAATATGAGTAATCATGATTACATTTTGACTACTTTATGATTACTTAGTCAGTGATAGTAACATATATCAAATATACAATATATATATTCTATGTCATAAATATATACATTCTATGATGTGAAATGAAAGAAATTTATTCTTAATATAATTACAATAATTATGTTACTGAATAAGTTCTTACCTAAAATATATACATATGACAATCAATCAGAACTTAACCTTTTCCAGTTGAAATTAGTTCCATCCTTCATGACATTTTAAACATTTTAAATTTGACAGGGAAGAAACTGGTAAAGGTCTGAGATACACATTTACTTTCAAATATTAAATTTGTAAACTTTTAGAGAAATGACATTCACTTGTATTCCTTCAAAAATTGTTTATCCCTTTCAATAGATTAAATAAAAGACAATCATTTCAAAACAATCTCTTAATCAAGTCTTTATTTGTGAATAGTGAAAC
>MJUU01005061.1:31441-52999 GCA_002080025.1 Modiolus philippinarum
GTTAATAAATAATAAAAGTGACAATAAAAGTCCGAATCGATCAAAGGAAGAGACCAGTAAGGAAAATCCGTATAACATTCGACTGAATCAGGGGAACACAATCCGACACAGAACATTTTTGGCAAGCCGTCATAATCCCGACTTGGAACGGGCATTTTATAAATAAAATGGTGGGTTAAACCAGGTTTATTGATGCATCAACCTCCCGCTTATATGACGACTAACTAAAGCTTATGTGTGCACAGATTGTGTTAAATGTCAAAGCCATAATATTGTCAGGGCGCACTACACTATTTCAATACGCCAATGTTTGACAGACCTCGAAAATAGTACTATAAAAATAGTGCCTTTTCATTTGTAGTGACTCCAGCCAATTGATACATGTTATAATCAACAAGATCATAGAATATTTCTAAGAAATGTCTTAACAAAAATTTGATGATGATGACAATTGTCCTTAAAGCCTATCTTATGTCTAGCAATTCCACTGCTTTTGTGTATAAATAAATGAATCATGAATTATCAAGTGTACATGACAAATACTTTTCCATGTTTTGAGGAATTCGTGATAAATTTTTTACCCCTTAATTTCTCTACAGATGAAATCATTAAATGCAAATCATATCCTTAATGGTTCTGAAAAACAACAGGTATGAAGTATCATGAATAAGTTGAGTTTGATGTCTGCTTTCTGAAATTGTAGAAGAAGATTGCTTTCAGAATGTACTGCATCTCTGTATGCACCGGTGAAATGGTCGTAATTTCTAACACTGTCTTCTTCGAAGTCTTGTATACAAATACATGTTCGACGTTTAACAAGTTTCTGAAAAGCGGCTGTTTCTGTATGAGTAAGTTTCCTTGAAACGGCATGATCCAATATTTCAGATATTTTGTCTTCCGCTAAAAAGCAGACACCCATTTACACGTGTAGATACATATATAAACATGTGTGCTCGTATGTGTGCAGTATTTGACACCTTTCTAGTTGGAAATATCATCTGTTCAACAACAAAAATTAATCAAAAGCAGCAGATCTATATATTCTTACTATTAATTCGAAATCAATTTCAAATTAAAGTTGAACTGAACACAATTAAGCTCAAACCAATGTATTCTTTAAAATTGTATTCTGGGGTAGGAATGTGATGTAGTTTGAGATAATGGAATTTTCATAAGAAAATAGTTCGCATACAAAAGTTTCATGGGATAGGAATATGATGTGTTTTGCGATAATGGATATTAACGTGAGAAAAAGATTGTTTACAAAAGGATCATGTGGTAGGAACGTGCTTTGTTTTGAAATAATCGTAATTTAAATGAGAAAGAAATTTGTATACGAATGTTTTAAAGGGTAGGAATGTCCTGAGTTTTGAGATAATGGAAATTTGCAACAGAAAGTATAACCGTATACAAAATTATGATTGGGTAGAAATGTGTTGTATTTTGAGATAATGGATATTTGCAAAAGAAAAATCTGTACACTAATGTATCATGGGTCAGGAATGACACAACTCAGAGAAGTATCATACCTGATGAAAAAACCGTAACAAAGAGTAATGAACAACTATTTTGTGAAATTAACACTACTTAGAGAAGTATCATACCAGATGAAAAACCCGTAACAAAGAGTAATGAACAACTACTATGTGAAATGGACACTACTCAGAGAAGTATCATACCAGATGAAAAACCCGAAACAAAGAGTAATTAACAACTATTTTGTGAAATTGACTCTTCTCAAAGAAGTATCACTTGCAAAAGAATTCAGAGAGTGGCTTGTTGATACACCGAACATGATTCCAGATAAAACAGCAAATCAACATGTTTTTCAATCATTTACCATGTGGTACAAAGTAGCACCAAGCCACACGATACAAGAGCTATTGCAGAGGGAAGCCCTGAATGGATGGTACATGAGTTTGCAAAACTATGGCAACGATGACTATAGTGTCCTACATAGCCTACATAGGATCTGCATTTAGACTATATCAATTCCTGGTGGATAAGTGTCACGTTAAGGGGGAGATTAGAGCTCAGAGATGTATGGATCAACTGAAATGATTGAGAAAGATGACAGCAAAGATGAAGAAACAGAGACAGTCTGTAGTGCAGACACGGGCGATTCGTGAGTAGAAATAAAATATAAAATAGATAGGTACTGGAAATGTCGATGAAACAACATTTGGGAAAAAACACATGGCCCTATTTTATCAACAGTCTACAACAATGAAGCAAATTACAGCGGTCTCTCAGTTGGGTTGATAATTTATTGAAACACGAATACAAATCAATTTAAAAAGGCATCCTTTTTGTACATTTAATCAATTTCAATAACAATGACACAAATGGTGGACAACGCACAATGATTAAACGAACTGCAGAACTCGTTTTCCAACCAGTTTAATCCATTGCTTCTTCAAATGGTAAGAACTAGTAAATAAAACAAGGGCAGTAGAATACCGAAGAAACAAAGCACAAGAAATCAAAGTCCTGAGACAAGGCAAAAGCAAGAACACCAGAAGACAGAAGATACTACATGCCCACAAAACACACAATCACTACATATACAACACACAAAAAACTAAAGCACTAACAGTCTGAACTCTAAAAAATCAGAGTTTTTATACGTTGTTGACTTCAAGATGAGAACAACAATAAAAGCGTTGTTCCTTTGCTTGTTTTGTACCATGTATTTGTAGAGACTTTGTCTCGTGTGCATTTACTCCATATCCTTTTATTCACCAGAGTGTGACATGAGGTGCTCCAGAAGAAATCTCATTCCATTTGAAGCAACTAAATAATCGGTGTCACATTCATTGCATCGATAAACTTAAGTTCTTCATGTTGGTCATGCTTCTTCTGCATTTTACTTTTGGACAACAATCATATAGACAATTTTTAGAGTTGAATCAAAACTCTTACATGTAAATGTTTGTCTGCCGTCACTTTCTTTCAAAGTTAAACTGTTT
The DNA here is from genome assembly GCA_002080025.1 of Modiolus philippinarum. NCBI lineage: Eukaryota > Metazoa > Mollusca > Bivalvia > Mytilida > Modiolidae > Modiolus > Modiolus philippinarum. Next base: position 34,411 of record MJUU01005061.1, read on the forward strand.
TATACTTAGGCAGACGTTTTGGTGGCGATAGATCAATATTTTTTTAATTATTAGAGGGCATGTTTGCCTGAAAGTCTCTGTTTGTAGGATTAACAGGTTTTGTCCTCTGTTGCCTTTGAGTAGTCTCATACTAGTGTATATATTCATTTCTACATTTTCCAAAAGTAGTGTGTCATGTAAATTAAAGTCAATATTACTTATTTCTTGTCCATATATAGAGTACTGAATAGTCCCAGTGTTATTTTGCATTTAATCACGTTCATCACAGTACTGTATAACTTTTCCGGTGGTGGTAGTGCAACTACCTGCCAAACAACATTTAGTACAACATCGTGTTTTTCTTTCTCTAATGAAGATATTTGTGTGATTTTCAAAGGAGGAATAAACGGTAAACTTTCAATTGAAATAACCTCTGAGAAATTTTACAAGCAAATTCAAACTACACCAAAGGAATCTAACTTACAATAAGTAGATCTACACACATATATATCTTTTGAAATAATCAAAGTGATCGCGGTTGCCAAGGATTGATTGGTTGATTGTTGTTTTACGCCAACTTCAGCAACATTTCAGCTCTTTTTCAAACACGATATTGATTTTAATCGTTTGCTTTTGGGGAAGTAAACATCTCCTTGGAACATTATGCCATGTTTCACTTATTCCTATTTACTTCTTTTGGGCATAAATCGCTTTTTGGGAAAAAAATCGGAAGTAAAATGTGACAAAAATGTTTAACTTCACAAGAGGAAAGTGTGAGCCAAAGTTAAAATGATAAAAATTTTAGTCAGTGGGTGATGACGTCATTTCCTTGCATATTTTGTGAACAAACGGGTATTTTGTACAATCTAACGGTTGACGTCATTATTCTATGAATTATTCGGTCCCGGCTGAAGAATAGGCCCGCAGCATCCTCTGAGCTTGGAGTATGAGCCATCCTAACAGAGGACCCCGAGGGAACCCCGGGATATAGAAATAGGACCCAGTATCTCCTGCTTGCGGGGTGTGACCCCTCCTAAACGGAGGCTGACCCCGAGGGTCCCGGGATATAGAAATAGGACCCATTCCGTGGTTGTGCGGGATTAATAAATACACAACCCATCTTTCGGATGGGATGTAAACTCAGGTCCACGTGTTGGAAGAAATGCCACGCTTCCTGCACGTTAAAGAACCCTTGTAGCAAGCTCCTTTTGGGGTGGTCCGTAGGTGATCGGCTACAAGGCTAAATTCCCCGCCCTTGACGATTTCACCCTACTTTTCCAGTGGCAGTCAGAATTTCCCGTCCCATGGCCATTTCCATACCCCAAAGTGATTATTTATCAACAAACTTGTTCTCGTCTTGATATAGCTGAAATATTGCTGAGTAGACGTTAAACAATATTCAATCAATCAATCAATCTATGAATTATTTAACGGAAATACATTTTTAGCATTAAAATATCAAAGAATGCTATATGTAAAAAATTTGGGAGAGAAATCAAATAAAGAAATGGCATGTATCGAACCAGATAATAACATGAAAGATAGAGTTATTCTACAGAAATAATGAAAAGGCTAAACGGATAGACAAAAATACAGAAAATCAGGTTTCCTGGTAGTGGACTAAGTCTATCAACCACGCAAAGGTCGGACAACATGTTTTTCTTTTAATTGTTTATTGATTTAATTTTTTGAAATAAATGGAGGGGTATATATTCACAACGTTGAGCAAAGATAACCTATCATGTCTACGCGTTTAAGCTGTTGTCAAGCTTTATTCATAACGTTATAACGTATAATATACATTTTAACCGTGCTAAATGTTAACTTATATATTAACTATGAAAAAGAAAGGAAATGGGGTAAATGTCAAGGATACAACATCCCATATCCAGGTTAAAACGACCCAATACAAAGCATCTAGGGGTCACCGTACGGTCTTCAACACAGTGAGGAACCTCACACCATATAACATCTATAATTGTCATTATCAGCTGACTCTTGTTGCTAGAACAAATTTTCGCGATTTTCCTACGAAGGACGCGAGTCGATGCAAATCAAGCAACGACTGCAAACAGATGTACCTTTACACCTGTAAAAAGACTGATGACATCATTCCAGTACAAAGAACTTGTTCAAGACCGTTGCTACCTTTTCGCCAACCGAAATCCAAGGGCGAAGCTTAAGGGGGTTAAGCTAGATTGGATGTTATTCAAACTTTTGATTTTAAGCTAGACATGAGAGCATGCACCTTCGCTAGCCAAGGGTTACAATTCCCTATGCCAGTGAAGATTGAGGGCATGTTGTTGAAATTACGGTTTACTCGGTGGTAGCCCCTTTGGGTGTTTTCAGTTTGACACATAATTGTGTGTTAAGATCCCCTTGGCATGACATGAGGTAGATATGACCCTTGTGCGATCTTTGTTTTTGTTTTACAAGCAGCTACACTTACAAGATATCGTCTTATTCATAGTCCGCCGTGCGCGGTCCCGGCTTATGAATAGGCTCGCAGCATCCTCTGAGCTTGGAGTATGAGTCTTCCTAACAGAGGACCCCGAGGGAACCCCGGGATATAGAAATAGGACCTAGTATCTCCGGCTTGCGGGATGTGACCCCTCCTAAACGGAGGCTGACCCCGAAGGTCCCGGGATACAGAAATAGGACCCATTCCGTGGTTGTGCGGGATTAATAAGTACACAACCCATCTTTCGGATGGGATGTAAACTCAGGTCCACGTGTTGGAAGAAATGCCACGCTTTCTGCACGTTAAAGAACCCTTGTAGAAAGCTCTTTTTGGGGTGGTCCGTAGGTGATCGGCTACAAGGGTAAATTCCCCCGCCCTTGACGATTTTACCCTACTTTTCCAGTGGCAGTCAGAATTCCCCGTCCCATGGCCCTTTCCATACCCCAAAGTGATTTATTAACAAACTTAGATATAGCTGAAATATTGCTGAGTAGACGTTAAACAATATTCAATCAATCTTTTTCATAGTAAGAGGCACAATGACCATGATTGTGCAGTATCTGAATCAAGTTTTTCGAATCAAAGATATGGTAGATTTGTATAGCAAGTCCCGAATGAAACAGTAAAATAAGTATTAGCAGAAACAGTACATTCTGCTATTGATAAAAATTTACGGAGCATTTCAAGGAACAGAAGTGGTATCTGTTGCAGACTGAAAAATGAAATCGTCAAGAAGCCAGTACAAAAAACACTGTCAGAGATTGAGGTATATTTGATACGGAATGAGATAAATTTGATATTTGATCAGGAATAAGATATTCAGTTTCTCATATAACTGTTTCAATAATGTGCATGACGTAAAATAACGAAAGTGCATGCAGAATATTCGCGTTTAACATGATTGAATCTAGAGCAGGAAACAAACGCACCTCCGCCTTTATACCTGTTGCAGAAACGAAACCTCCTAAAAGTAAAATAATCGATGAAGGGATATGGAGTAAATGCGCATGAGAAAAAATATCTTCAAATACATGGTAAAACCAAGCAATGGAACAACGATTTTATTTTGTTCTTCATCTTCACGAGGCCTTCAACAATGAGAATTGCTCATACCTCACAGTCGGGCCTCACAGTACGTTTAAGACGGCCCTAGCACCGGTTTGAGTGGAATTCATTGCTAGATGTCGAGCAATGCTACATCCATTTTTTTTCATGTCATGGCTTGACATGCCATCACCTTGCTATAACTTAATATCACAAGAGGTTTTTTTCTATTTTTGTTGAAGTCGGTGTATGTTATGTGGCTATCTTTTCAAGTAGCTGGGAGATATTTAGATTTTTTTAAAGTAACTGTGCTAATGTGAACACTTTACTTGTGAATGAACAAATCATCTCTTAATAAATCAAACATGAAAGAGTCTGAAGCAAATCATTGTGTTCAGACGCTAAAACTTCACCATTGTCATCCTTTATATGTTTCAATAAATAGTTTCTCAAACAAACAGCATAATATTAAATACGCTTTGTACATGCAAAATTTTTACTATTTATTGCAATGCATGTTGCTTTCAGAAGTTAGTTGTGCTACTTCTAGGGGTTATTTGTACTTTTATGGACGTTATTCTGTGTATTTTTGGTCACATTTGTAAGCCTTAAATTTACAAAAGACACAAGCAGACCAATCTATTCTTGATGATTTGGACTTACAAGGACTTGACTATTCACTGACGGGGTAGTGTGTGAACCCATTTAATCATCTTATCAAAAGAAAAAAAAGGCAACTAAAGTGTTTTTACTTGTAAAATAATTGCTAGTTGAAATTACACAGTTGTTCAGACGCGGAATTCTGGCATATAATACAACATTATCGTTTGAAAGAGGGTCTTTCCCTTTTGAAGATAGGACTGTTATTTTAACAGGAATGGCCGTTGTTCAGATATACCTTGTGATCAATACATCACAAATAATATACAAAGCTTATTTCCATCAAAAAATCTTTTCATGAGCACCATTCGATATTTTATAAGGAGCGCATTTTTAGAAAAGCGCAAATCTCTTTATAAATGCACGAAATAATATTATCAGATTAGGTAAAAGATGTATATTTACAGGTAAATGTACAAATGAATATTGGTAAGGGATACGTAATTAATTCCGGCATGTTCAATAGTTTCAGATAAAAACAATAATTTACCATTTAATATGCTTTTAAGTGTTGCTTTTCTTTGGATATTGATGCATATTGTTCATATTATATAACACAAAAACAAAATTCATATAATAAGTAATGCTCTCACAAAAAAATAAAACAAAAGAGTCCGTGCTCTTAAAATGAGCAGAAAACTTCTAAAAATTGACATTTTTTTTCGATAAAATACAATGTATTTTAAAAACTTTAAAGTCGTTATGTTGTATAGCTTTAACTTTATAGATAAGATATAGATCAACTCACATAAAAGTTCATTTACACGAGTTCTAATCGATTCCACCGCAGTACCGTACATACCAGTTTTCACCAAAACTTTAAAATAAATGTCAAATTACAGAAAAACGTACCATACGATTTCGTTACGACCGCTTAAAACTGATAATATAATCATTTGACTTTCATTTAAAACAAAAATTACCTGCATGTCAGGTGGGTGCATTAAAGTCGAAACTAAGCGTCTTTTTCATTAATTGCTACCCTACTATAGCCAAGTAATTTTGGTTACACCAGAAGTATATCATAGTGGTAACAAATTCTAATATCTTAATTTTCTTTTTATTGACCAGTGTATACACACTTTTAAGACTAGACTTTTGTATAGGTTCAAAAAATGGGGAGCGGGGGATTGCAATCTATGATTGGCCATTTTTCATTGAAATTGGCAAAGCTGTAGTCGAACCTGCACGTAGAGGTGATAAGCTACAGTGATTCATGATAACCAACTACCAACCAGGCCCCTAAATGATCAATACTATTGTTCTATAGTTAATAGTGAGTAATACTACTTAATAATAAATTTAAAATAATTAATTGGTTAACAATTCCATAATAGATTAGTAGCAACGGAAGCCCATTTCGATTACATAAACAGATTAATTGATAAATCACTACTCCTACAATTTTGACATATATGATTTAGTAGATACTACAAAAAAGAGGTACATGTATCTCACAATCTCAGCATGATACAACCAATTAAGCCATTCCAAATTTATGCTTGATGCTAAAGTTTGACCTATATGCTTACGCAATAACATGATAGACTTTTAACTGAATTATTTGTGTACTTTTTTCACAATCATTGAGAATTAACTACAAAATCGTAATTTCGATCTTTCATATAATTTTTTTTTAAAAAGGCCAAGTATTATTATCAATTTGTTAACTGCCAACTGGTAAAAGATGGCCCCTCCATGCAAAATGGTAGGGGCTAGAACCCCAAAAGTGAATATAAATTCTTATCTAGTACAAAGTTTCAAAACATCAAAAGAATTAGATCACCAAAACAAAAGTTACTCTGCTGAAACCTACATATCTACATACAGCTAAGCCAACACCATACTGTAACACAAACATGAAATTTGTAGTCATAGAAACAATTATAAACCATCCATTTTCCATCTTCCTATCAAATACGAAGCTGATACAATTTATTATTTAAAACACAAAAATCCATTTTCGTTTTGCGTATCTATTCAGATTTTTGGCTCTATTTCACATTTTTCTACACACATAAAGGCTCGTCATTCCCAACCAATTGTAAACCTATCCAGATTTCAACCAAACGGTCAGGATATTTTATTCATATGACCGCCAGAGCAAATATTTAAACATGTACAAATACCGTTCAAGAGGGCGATATATATCTGAATTATTGAAAATAATGTCGTTTCTGCGACCAAACACACTTGACGTGTTATGAATTAAACAAGATAAAAATAAATGAATATTCATGATGGTTCAGAGATGCATTGTGTAATGTAGTCACGTGACGGGGTTATCAGGTTGATCAAAAGTCGATTAAGTGGACATTGTTTTAAGTTAGTTAAAGTTGTAAAAATTTTAATAACTCTTTTAATTCTATCGTTTGAGTGTTCATGAAGGATTGTAGGATATATGTGAAAACTAGAAATTGCACGAAAGAACAGTTATATTACAAACTCGTAAATTACACGTACGACTTCTGAGATGATTGATTGATTGATTGAATATTGTTTAACGTCTACTCAGCAATATTTCAGCTATATCAAGACTAAGATCATGAAGACGGCAGTCTTGAAATTTATTTATGAACATTATTAGTGAATTGTGAAGGATTTTAGTTGATCGGTAATCATAGAATAATTATCTACAAAAAAAACGAATTTGGACTTTTATTATTAATATATTTAACCAGTTACAGATCATTACGTAAAAGCTACAATTATAGATTGGCGATTATGTGACATAACAATACACAGCTGTGGGAGGATATTTTTAGATTAAGGTAATCGCTTTTGATTGGTTGTTGTAATAAGGTATAAGCATACTAATTATAGCTTGTTTACACTTCGATACCTAGGACAAATAGATGAAATAGTTGTAATCGAGTTATCAACATGCAAACGTTTATTTTAGGAAGTTCACACATTACTCGCTTGGGTATTTTTGTGTCAAATAAATTTGACTTGCATTTCAACAGTTCTAGTCATTGTGTTAAAATACAAGGCCATAACGGAGGATTTGTAAATGACATATACAAGTACATAACTGATGTTTACGAGTTTTGCCCTGACCTCGTGTTCTGACAAATTGGGTCAAATGACATAGGCAATTTTCAAAACACTGTGGAAAATGTTGTTTTAGCATTGGAGTTTTAGTGGACAATTTAGTAAGGTTAGTACATCATGGTAGGGCTTGCATTTTGTAGATTCAGCAATATAATGAACGAGCAACTTCGGGCTTTGATTTAAATATGATAATATGATTTAAAACCAACAGCCCTTTTCAGGGCTACCAAACTGTTTCAAAAAGAATCTATTTGTTGTATTACAATCAATTCAATTTAGATTTACCCATTTCTCTATCCCCAATATTCGATCTTTTCCTCTTCTTTTATTTCAAAAAAATCCTGTTGAATTTGTGAATTTGGTATATTATATATGGCCTTGATCTTTATGAAATCTTTTTCGAAATTAAATATACCGGTATTCTCTCTATCTTCAAGCAGCATTGCATTTAAATCCTGTTGCACACTAGTTTAAAATATGGTTCCCCCTAAAGGGCCCCTTTAAATGGATTTACACACTTCAAAGCGTGTATCTGATTTGCATATCATCAGCTGGATGTTTGTAAATAGTCTTCCGATACAATAACAAATGTAGATGTCATTTTATTGATGATTACCACCTCCAATTATCAAAGTTGTGAAATTAAACCTAAGGGATCACTGCATTTAATTACCGTTACACTGATTTGTGATAAGCTGACACTTTCAAAAATGCATAACAGGTAAATCACACGTGGCCAACCACAAACATGTCAATATTGTACCTTGACATTTTCCATTTGTGTACTACCCCAGATGGAATTAATTCCACGTTTAAATAATGATAAAACAACACAGTAATAAATATTTTTAAAGAAAGTTTAATAAACAGTAACTTGCAACAACTTTTTCATTTTTACCGGCAAACTACCTCTCTATCTTTCACCAGCACTCGATCATGAAAAACGTTATTTTCATCATTCTTTTTTTCCAGAAACTTCCACAGATCCAATATTTCGTCAGTTTTTGCAAAATCCCAAAAGTTGGTGTTTTTTACTGACGAAAAAATAGATTAATTACGGTACAGAAACTTACTGATATACTGAAGAGCCAAGATGGTGATTATATTTACTTTGTTTGCAGGATTATGTACTGACATTATAAAAATAAATAGCGCCGTGCGCGGTCCCGGCTGAAGAATAGGCCCGCAGCATCCTCTGAGCTTGGAGTATGAGCCATCCTAACAGAGGACCCCGAGGGAACCCCGGGATATAGAAATAGGACCCAGTATCTCCGGCTTGCGGGGTGTGACCCCTCCTAAACGGAGGCTGACCCCGAGGGTCCCGGGATATAGAAATAGGACCCATTCCGTGGTTGTGCGGGATTAATAAATACACAACCCATCTTTCGGATGGGATGTAAACTCAGGTCCACGTGTTGGAAGAAATGCCACGCTTCCTGCACGTTAAAGAACCCTTGTAGCAAGCTCTCTTTGGGGTGGTCCGTAGGTGATCGGCTACAAGGCTAAATTCCCCGCCCTTGACGATTTCACCCTACTTTTCCAGTGGCAGTCACAATTTCCCGTCCCATGGCCATTTCCATACCCCAAAGTGATTATTTATCAACAAACTTGTTCTCGTCTTGATATAGCTGAAATATTGCCGAGTAGACGTTAAACAATATTCAATCAATCAATCAATATAAAAATAAATAAAAAAAAAAATTACGACTTTTGATTGCCACTGGAAAATGGGAGAAATGGGTAGGGGCAGGAAATTTAGCCTTCCATACGACACCCAGTGCGTCTGCTCTCTTTAGAAAAATGTAGAAGGGGTCTTTATATTGCTTGGAGCGTGGCGTTTCTCCAAACAGTTTGGTTACAATGGTTCGCGGTCAGGCTTTCCGTATTATGACCTGACCACCCCGCATAGACAGCGTATTTCCCTATCCAACAACTTGGGACGCGTCCGGCAGCTCTGTAGCCGGAGCCCCTGAAAACCGATCCAGGTGCCGGGCCTCTGTTAGGAAGACTCACACTCCAAGCTCAGAAGAAGCTCCGGGCGTATTCAAAAGCCAGGACCGCGCACGGCGGCTACATATTTCGAAATGCAAGGTCTTTTCCAGGCCCTTAAAGACCATAATAGAATTCAATGGCCTTTCTTGTTTTCCAGGATGTGTGGCAACCCTGTTTATAAGTATAATTTTGTTGTTACAATAATTGAATAAGTACTTTAAATATCATTTTAAATACCAATACTGTAAAGACCTTTCTCAGTTGTTCCATTTCTGACTCGGTTAACTGTATCTGTTGCTGTGATCGTTCCTACGGTGGGTTTTGTTGTAGCCAATTCAGGAGTTGTAACCCAACATGAGACAGCATTTCCAGTGAGGAGATTAAGATCTCTGTTTCTTATGTCAACAGCCAAGTTGATGGGTCTAATAAATACATTCAAATAATCAGGCATATTTTTTAAGAGAAGAGTGGTTTTAAGATGATGCACAACGCCCTGCATCTTTGAGTCTTCTTATATTCTGGTCTTACTTCTAGCTGACATTGTTATCCCTATTTGATTTAATTTACTAAAAAGCTAAAAATAACCAATATGATCACTAGTAATTCATAGCTCAAAGTACGCAAATGTCAAGAAAAAAACCTTGCCATTGTAAAGTACCGTATAGCGGGTAATTTTCGCGGTTGCCAAATTTCGCGATTCATTCCCCAAAGAGGGTATTTAATTTTAGCGGTCATCAATTTTCGCGAATGTAATATTGAGTGAAGGACAAGCATGTATGAAAAAGTACTGACTTAAATTACGCGAGTTTTTATTTTCGCGCTTCCATGCACCTCGCGAATATAGCGAAAATTACCCGCTATACGGTATGCTGAAAACTTTTTCTCATAGATGAGTTTATCGTTTCTATATAGTAATCTAATCTTTTGCACTATTGGCCCTTTGTGCTAGGTGAGCCTATAAGCTTACTTCAAGAAGAATACAAAGAAACAAACCCCTTTAAAATCTGATGAAAGGAAAACTTAACATACTTTGAAAAAACAAGATTTTTGCCTCCAATAGTCGGAAAATAAATGGCTAATAAAAACCTATACCAAAGTGAAAATAAATGGCTAATAAAAACCTATACCAAAGTAATATTGGCTGCAAAAACTGTGCCAGTCAAAAAGCTATAACTTTCAAACTTTTGACTGCACTTGTAGAACAAATTTTCTACTTTATATTGCACTTACCCTCAACATTGATTTCCTCGATTCACTTTCGTTTGAAATTTGATATTACATTGAAGTCTTGCATCAACATAAGTTTTCTATGTATCCTGATGCCCCACGGTAGTGCTGCATGTGAATGTTGAAAGAATGGCCCATATGTTTGCATAAATGCTCCAATTCATGTGGTTGCATGCCAATCACCTAATGTAAGCAAAACATTATTAAAGTACATGTATATGTTAAATTTATTTGTTTAAACATGCTGTAGGAAACCCAAAAAAAAGAAATTTACTTTTGTTTGGTTCCATTTTTTTTCTTCTCAAAAATGGCAAGTTCTACCTCAAATTCATCAACAAAATTATTAGCGATAGTTTCAAAGCAGATGATGAAAATGATGCTTTCCGTAGGGTCCAATGTTAATTTAAGTTCCGCACTGGTTGCCATGTTTTTAAGTCAGATAAGAATGAAATGAGCAATTATTGTAAAATACTTTTGACCTACTGACCTCAAATCAATAGGGTTCTTCCTCTTACATATCGGTCCGTAGGTGATCGGCTACAAGGCTAAATTCTNCGCCCTTTTCGATTTCACCCTACTTTTCCAGTGGCAGTCAGAATTTAGAAAGATGTTTGCACTTCATATATGAGGTACATTTTCGTTTTTTTTTATTGTGTATTCTAAATGTTTGGGCTTTAATTAAAATGTTGTTTATATATCTTTTACCTTCCCTTTCCCCTCCAAAATTTCTTGAAAAAACTAGTTTCAAGTGTAGTAGTCCAATGTATTATCTCCTATACCAATAACGATGTTTTCAAGTTGTTTGATCATAATGTTTTGATCGTGGAAATAAGAGTACTGGGAAATCAGAAGTCGTTGAATGATTGCCAACTAATACAAGTCTTTGCTTATATTTTGCTTGATAATTTTCTAGCCATTTCAAAAATCCTCCTGTGCTGTTGAAGTAGCATCATCCATTACACTCTAGACTTCTTTTACCTTGTCTGTCTATTATATCTTTTAATTAATTGGCACGTGATGCTTGGTAACTGATTTCTTTGTCAGGCAAAGCATATTTATTAAATGTTTCTATGCCTTCGACATTTGTAGCAGATACGTGTTACATCAGCTTCCCTTCCTGAATATGAAAGAAAACGATGTCGGATCCTGTAAATTTGACAATAAGGGATAGTGCAAAAAGGGGGTGTTCCTATCGTTATAAAGCATGATGCTTTTTGAAATGACATCTTCAATGCATTCTTTTTCTTTTGTCTATGACCTAGTTTTTACGCATGAGCAACTCGGGTAAAATAGTTTTCGACACTTGCCGCATACTGACAGTTAATGTATCAACCATTGAAATGCATGCTGTATTTTTCGGATGACAGATGCAATATTCTTAATCTGAGACATTTACTATTTATAAAACATTTGTGCATATATTTTGGCAACTATGAAGAAAATTTTGTGCAATGAGTCAGCTTTACAAGCTGTGTTTCAATAATTTTAATCAGGATTGTATATTTATGTTATAGTTTAGCCTCTTCTTGAAGGTATTTCCTCAGCCAGTTCATGCTGATTAATGTTTACACAATTGTGTAAGGAGAGTGACAGTCCACGCGGATAACCTGTCTGCTAATACACCAAGCCCTACAACTCTACGATCATCTCGCAATCCATTTACATCTGGTGTAATGCTTTCACCGTTTGAATCAACAATCAACAATTTTCACGTCTGTAATAATTGATAAGTCGGAATAAGTTTAGATCCTGCTGCCGCTGCGTACTAATGTCCTTCAAAAATATCGTTGTTCCTTCAGCGTATCTTCTGACAAAGAGAAACTGTCTATGTTACCGTTGTTTGTCCGATTCAAAAAAACATTGTTATAAAATACTGCGAATAGAAGATATAAAACGTGTAAAGTATTAAAACATTGTAGAAGGCTAAAAAAGGTAAAAAATGTGTTTAAAATTATCCCTCCAAATCGATTTCTCAGACGACAAGTTGTTTATGTTACAGTACAAATTGGAATTCTATTAGAAGTCCGATATACACTAAATTTAATTCAGTACAAATTGGAATTCCAATTTTTACCAGGACAAATAAGAATTCCGATTTGTACTGGATTTAATCCAGTACGTATTGAAATTGCAATTTCTCCTAGGAGAAATTGAGATATCCTGATTTATACTAGTATGATTTTTAATCCTACTGAATTTCTGTTTGATTGATTGAATATTGTTTAACGTCTACTCAGCAATATTTCATGCAGAATTAAGGATTCTGGATATTACTACATTCAAAGCTGAAAAAGGATTTTGAGTTTGTTTTAAGAAGTATGTTTTTCATACCATTTTAATTCATCAAAAAATAATTTATTTACCTAATTTTCTTTCCTTTTCATAAAAACTAAAACAATAGAATGACAAATGACATAATTATGATGTTCATTTGTTGTAACAATTGGTGGAACTCTGTGACATTTGGTAGAACAGAGAATTTTTCGATTCACAACAAGGAGTCGTATATTATTGCATTTGCCAGAGTAATTACTACTGCCATCTTCCAATGAACTGTTTTTAACATGACATTGTGTGAACCATTTATACTGAATTTAAACCAAGGAAACAAAACACTTCTCTTATCAACATTATGATGATGCCATCTTTTGAAAAAAAAATCGTTATTTAAATACTTTTTCTTCTAAAATACCTCCATGTGTTCATCCATTTTTAAAGTTCGCCTAAACTAGTGATCAGAAGTTTGAACTGTGCCAAAAAGAAAAATTCTCGAAGCAAAACATCTTTATCTGTTACACAATTAGACAATTAATCTTATTCTTTCGAAATAAATCTTTCAATTGAATGATCATCAAAACAGTGGAACAGACATTTTGCTTTAAACATTTTACTTCTGTACCACTGTCTCTATTGACTGCAGTTATTAGCATCCAGAATCCTATAAGTACAAATTTGGATATCTAATTTGGATGTTCTAATTTGTCCCAGTATAAATTGGAATTCCAATTTGCACTGAATAAAAACCAGTTCAAATTAGAATTTTATTAGTTCCAGTAGGATTCTGGATCCTACTGGATTCCAATTTGAAATGTAACATTAACATTCTGATCGGAAGTAACCAGAAATTTGGTGTATGGTTAATATTTTGAAAAATGTCCAACAATTTTTTTTTTAAATAAAAATACATTCTATTGGGACAAAAATAAATAATTGTTTGTTTCCCCAAACCCGACCTATCAATTGGGATGTTGGTAGGTATGTGGCACTTTATTTTATTTTTTCATGAAATCTCTTTACTTTCAGGTTATTATTTGTAGTATGCTCCATGTATTAAATTGAAAGATTTTTAACTTGGAATTCGATGCTTTATGTTTGAAAATAAAAAAAAAACAATCAATGTAGTTCAATCATTTATTCATTTGATAGGGTTTCTCTTGGGTGGCATCTTTCCTGCTGTCATACAGTCCCTGCAAACAGGTTATACAATTCTGTGGGTCTTCAAAGCTGCTTTGTCCTTAGATGCGTCATTGTTTGAACAAAATGCACATATGTCTGGCTGGCTAAATGTACTAGCATAATACGCATATTCGACATGTGTGTTACAGTCCATTTGGAGACGAACATTAATAACTCCTTGAAGGGCATCCCCTGGATAAAAGATAACAGGTCTGATGTTATAACATGTTTATTAATTTCCGAAATTGCCATACAGTTCACAAAAATTAATTGCAGTTGGTGTTAACATTGTGTGTTATGGTCTCATGTTCATTTACTCCATATCCTTTCGTAAATATTTACTTGATTGATAAAGATGTATAAACTCGATATTGTTTAAGAAATTAATGATTTTGTTAATTCCATCATATTCACTCTTTATCATTTCATTTTTATAAACTGATTCATGTAAGAGGTTTAATAAAAATGTTCAGTGTAAATTAAATTCAAGTTGGTGATTTCAACAACAATAAATCAAGACATAATTAAGCTGATGAGGAATAAATTTCCGAAATGGCCATACAGCTCACTAAAATTATTGCAGTTGGAGTTAACATATGTGTTATGGTCTCATGTTCATTTACTCCATATCCTTTCGTAAAATAATTAAGCTATGGTATATATGGTGTGTATTGAATCTTTTACAGTAATGACTTCAATGGAATTCAATGGAATTTGGTTTCCAAATAGGAATTGATGTCGCAAATTGAAACCAGTGTTAAAATTGACTGCCATTTTAAAATGGCCACCAAAAAAGGCAGGAAAATTCAACACTGTCCGATTTAAATGAAATTGGTTTTCCAAGTTGACATTGGTCTCATTACTTCAAAACTTCACAATACTTTCTGTGACAACCTCATTGCCGTCTTCCTTTGGGCATTTATAATAAACAACGGTAGGATGTAGTGTAATTTGTTTATACTGACACTGTGCTGCTTAAATTCGTTATTAAATTAAATTTCGTCTTGAAAGGAAGTGCTGTAATTTTCTGGTAAAAAGCATATCAAAACAGCCCAACCATCTGGCATGTCTTACTTGACGTCATTTAACTGTTGATACTGCAATGCAGCTACAAAAGGATGTGATGTCATTTCTGTGAGTCCATCCATCAATTAGTCTATAAACCTTTTCACCGTTCCCGTCTTTGTGATAAGCATTGTTTTACCTTTTCGTACTTTCAGCACTAAAGAAAAAAATGAAGTCTGTATAGGAATAGTATCGTGTTTATCTTATTTGTAATTTTTGGGGGGTTTTTATACGACCGCAACAATTTTTGCGGTCTTTTATTGGTATGGTGCTGTCGTCGTTGTCGTAGTTGTCGTCGTCGTCTGTAGACACTTTAGTTTTTTGTTAATAACTTTAGTTCCAGTAGATAAATCCTTATGAAATTTTAACATAATGTTCTTTGGTACAAAAGGAAGGTTTGGAGTAGTTTTGGTAATTGTGGCCCCAACCTTTTTTAAAAGGCCAAAAAGGGTTAAATCAGGTGTTTTCACATATCTATCTGTAAAATCTTTACTATTAATCAGATTTTGATGAGGATTCTTTCATCATTCTCCTGAGGAAATTTCAAATCAATAGTATGTCAACGGATTTCACTCCCGAGATAAATGGGGGCCCAAAAGGAGCGAATCCAAAAAAAAATATTTTCTTAATTTTTGTCCGATTTTGATGCAGTTTTTTTTTCAATGGATTGCTTAGGAAAAATTAACACTGCACCATGCTGTTAGACGATTGGAAACTTGTTTCCTTACATAGCTATGGGGGCCAAATTGCTAATTTGCAGATTACCTAAAATTTTTAATTTTCATCGGATTTCGACGGGATTTGTTTCTTTAGATTCCTCTTGATATAAGCTTTCGATGATATGTCAACGTAGCTCTTACCGTTTCCGAGCTATAAGGGGTCAAAGGGGCCAAGGATTACCTAAAATTTTATTTATCATCAGATGTCGATGGGATTTTTTTTCTTAGGATTCCTCTTGATATTAGCTTTTTTTAGTATGATAACAGATTTAGCTTAGCTCATGCCATTTCCGAGCTATAACGGTTCAAAGGGGCAAAACTGCAAATTTGCAGATTACCTGAATTTTTTTCGGATTTCGATGGGTTTTTTTCTTTGGATTGCTCTTGATATAAGCTTTCAGAATAGTGTCAATGGATTCGGTGTAGCTCTTGCCGTTTCCTAGCTAAAAGGGTTCAAAGAGGAACCATAAGGAGTTATTAGGGCTGATTTCATTTTCCCTAGTTTGTCCAGCTAATTACTGGGTCAATCTCCTTATTGTGTCCGCCGTGCGCGGTCCCGGCTTATGAATAGGCCCGCAGCATCCTCTGAGCTTGGAGTATGAGTCTTCCTAACAGAGGACCCCGAGGGAACCCCGGGATATAGAAATAGGACCTAGTATCTCCGGCTTGCGGGGTGTGACCCCTCCTAAACGGAGGCTGACCCCGAGGGTCCCGGGATATAGAAATAGGACCAATTCCGTGGTTGTGCGGGATTAATAAATACACAGCCCATCTTTCGGATGGGATGTTAACTCAGGTCCACGTGTTGGAAGAAATGCCACGCTTCCTGCACGTTAAAGAACCCTTATAGCAAGCTCTTTTTGGGGTGGTCCGTAGGTGATCGGCTACAAGGCTAAATTCCCCGCCCTTGACGATTTCACCCTACTTTTCCAGTGGCAGTCAGAATTTCCCGTCCCATGGCCCTTTCCATACCCCAAAGTGATTATTTATTAACAAACTGGTTCTCGTCTTGATATAGCTGAAATATTGCTGAGTAGACGTTAAACAATATTCAATCAATCAATCAATCCTTATTGTGTCCATGTTATTATTGTGTCAAGCTCTTAAGAATGTCAACACTCACTTTCAATTACAATCGTTCAAATTTAGGTGGTCGACATGCTGCGGTCGTAACATGCTGCGCTGGGCGTAGCCCTTTATTGCAATTTGTTGGAGTCTTATTCCACATATCAGACTTGTAAAACAAACTCGTCGCATGGGGACCACATTTTTAAACGAAACCCATTTGTGTTTGTGAAAGAGTTTGAATCCCTGCATTCACATGGAAATTGACATCAATATTGCATGATCTGTGCAAAAAAGGTATGCTTCTAATAATATCTATTACTTTGGTCGTAGAAGTTCACTGGAATTACTATCCATGCGGTTATATTGATGCAGAGTATCTGGAGAAATTTAATAGGAATTACAAGATGATAATTGTGAACGAATGTTTAAGCAGACTCAACCTCTACATACCAATGCAATTCAAAGCTTTTGTGAATCCGTTTCCTTGCATACGACAAAGTAGTAAGACATAATAATAATATGCATGCTTATGACATTTTTCATAATAACATATTAATATATTTTATATTTTAAAAAACAACTAAATAAGTGTATTTATATATTAAGTTTATAATGGAAAATAATATATATTATTTATTATTATATTTAATAGACAAATTTTATAATGAATAATTTTTTATAATGAATTTTTTCACTCGTAAGAAAATATCCTTATTTTGATCAATATCTAAAATTCTGATCCGTATTAAAGCATTTCAGAGTCAATGACAAATAGGACAATAAAAGGAGAAAAACAGTTCGTTGCGGATTTCTGCATACTTTGTTTTGTAAGTAAAAAAAGGGCTATTGTTTCTAATCGACTACATGAACAGTTAGGGGAGTCCACCAGTTTGCGACTGAAGAGATGCTCATTAAGTGAACTACTTCTCAGACGCAACCTGGTGTGCAAAATTTGTCCCCTACTCATTTCTCCCCTTTTCCAGTGGCAATCAAAAGTCGTTGCCCCGGTTGTCCCTTCCACCTTTATTTCTTTCTTCTTTTACTTACAATTTGTTTTGAATTGATTAACTTGTTCTCGTCCTGATATAGCTGAAATATTGCTCATTGGACGTTAAACTCTAACTAATCAATCAATCAATCAAAATTTGTCCCAATCTAGTCCCCACCTTGTAGTACACAGGGCACTTTTTGGTTTTGGTACTAATTCGGGTTTTAAATGTATCGACGGATGGAGACTTTCTTACTGCATTTTGTAGTTGATTCCACGATTTCACTTTCGATGGCAAAACATATTGTGAATTAAAATTTGTTTTTGTGCGAATTTCTGATAAGTATTTCGTTTGCAAGGTGTAATGCCTATGCACGTTGTCAACTGACGCTGGTATTAAATTTTGTAAGTAAGTAGGGGTTAGCATTCATTTAGTCAAAGTATATGATAATAATCTTTATTTCGGGGCCGGCTCCGACCTGCCGTTGAGTTTAGGGTTTCCTTACCGTTCATTAAAATCTTATGGTGGCTTTGAGTTGTTATTACTCCCCATTTGGTCGTTGTCTCTTTTAACATTCCCCGTTTCCCTTGTAATTTTCTATTAGTCGATTACGAATTCACATGAATTAAGTATTGAATATTTGTAAAATGTTTATGTTTGAAGATTAATTGAGTTTTGTTATTTTTCCGTGATTTTTTGGTAATCATAACATATTATTCTCAGTGAATACCATTGAAAATAAACCCTACAAAACCGGGTAGAGACAATTGAATAGTATAATTCAGAATAATTAACTAAGGCATATACAATATAACATTTGTTTTTGTCGATTTTCATGAAAATAAATAAGTGTTCCAGGCAAAAGCCCAACCCCC
>MJUU01005061.1:54901-66633 GCA_002080025.1 Modiolus philippinarum
TTGTTCACTATTAATAATTACATTGTAATTACTTGATTGCTTGTAAAATTCACGTCATTTAAAACAAAATCATTGCATTCAAATGGTTACAAAATCAAACTAATATTTGCACATCTTTGATTACTATATAAGAAAAGCGAAAATTTTACTCACTCTGCAATCATATCACAATACGCAAGGGTGTTGTATTTATGAAACATTAACCTGGTTATTATACCCCCCGCAAACAAAGTTTGGGGGGGTATATAGGAATCACCCTGTCTGTCTGTCTGTCCGTCCGTCTGTCCACACTTCTCGTAAGCGCAACTCCACTTAAACCACTGGAAGGATTTTGATGAAAGTTTACACAAAGGAAGGACACTATATGGAGATGTGCATGAAGGAATATAATTATTGTCCGAAACCAGGAAGGGGAGATAATTTGACTTTGACTTTTCGTTGATTCCCTATATATGGATTTCCTCGTAAGCGCAACTCCTCTTAAACCACTTGAAGGAATTTAATGAAACTGTACACAAAGTAAGAACACTATATGGAGATGTGCATGATGGAATATAATTATTGTCCGAAACCAGGAAGGGGAGATAATTCAACTTTGACTTTTCGTTGATTCCCCATGTATGGGTTACCTCATACGCACAACTCCTCTTAATCCACTTGAAGGATTTTGATGAAACTTTAGACAAAGGAAGAACACTATATGTAGATGTGTAAAATGTCAAATAGGCTGAAAACAAGGTGAATTTTATATTTGTCTGATTTAGACAGTGTTTTCATTGGAACCCTTTGGAAAAGTTTTTTCTTGAAGATTATATCATTGTGTCCATACTTGTATTGTGTCCATACTTGTACTGTGTCCACACCTGTATTATGTCCACACCAACTTAATTTTGCTCTTACCATATCGATTCAGGATTCAGTTAGCGGGGGGTATCTTTGGCTGCCATTCGGCGACAGTTCTTGTTAAAAATTAATTATGGTGAAAACAAGAAGTAAAAGCGTTTTTCCATTGGTTGGTTCTACCATGTATTTGTAAAGACTTCATATCCCTTATTGATAAGATTAAAGAAAAATGCTTCCAGAATACAATGCTCACCATAATCTCATTCTTGTTTTTATCAAAGTCGGCCGTGGTAAATGCTGTAAAGTCTTCATTACAGGGACAAAAATAGCCTGATCTCTTTATGTCTTTTCAATACCCTTTAAATGGATCAATTACGAGAACACTTCCAACAGTAAAGGGAATATGTTTCGATTGATAAGATTCATTAAACTCCTGAACATTCGTAAAATGAATCATTTTATCAATTTATTTCGCACATGTCCTATTTCATTATGACAATTCTTGATTTTATAGAACAAAAACGTCCTTCAGTGGTAGAGAGTGCCTTTACCTAATATTGAATAACAAACCTATTAACGGTTGTGAGTACAATTATAGCATTTTTTGTATTATAGTGTGATACCAACTATTGTCAAAAGCTGGAATTGTGGGTAGAACAGATTTGCTATTGATAGATTTACCAGTCATGAAATGTCTTACAATAGCATACAAGACGTATGTAAGAGGGTTGAAACAAGCGAATGCATTGTTAAAAATTCTTTTTGGTTCGTTTCTATTTATTTAGTGATTTTCTTCTATTATTGGTATGTAATATGTCAGTTTGAAAGAGTCTTCCCAGTTAAAACTGTAGAAAATGTTTAATAAATTCAAGTAATAAATGATTTCACCATCTTGTGGACCGCTATGGGATATCTGTTTCCCAGATGACAACATATCTTTCCCTTTAAAGCTTAATTGTTGTTTCCTCTACCGGATTTACCAAAACTTGATATTTGTTCAGAAATAACAATGGGTTGACAGCTTCATTTAATACCGAATGTGGTTTTACACAGTAGTTGAAAATCACGTTATAATTACGATAAGTCACGATGATGCTTTAGCTGATATAGGAACTGAAATAAAAAAAAAAGCCAAGTAAAAGATTGAAAGGAATTTCTGGCTAATCATTTCATGATTCTTATTAACTTGTTAAAGGTACAGTCCTAGATTATATGCATGTAATTCTTTTAGGAGTAACAATAACATTGAAGAACAAATGTGGTTCTCTCTTTCATAGAGTTATAGAGATTATTTTATGGGGATACATTTGAGAGAAATATCTTAACGATTACAATACATTTAACTACCAAATACTATACAGGGATTACCAAGAGACATTCAAAAACATTTTAATCACTTCCAATGCAACTGATCTGCAAACATGGTTGCTGAATTATTATCTCTTAGCCCGAATGGAATACCTCAGATGTACACGTTGAGAACTTAGTTTGTTTATCAAAATGTATACTGGCCTATTACTGGCAAGGTGTTTCTTCCCCTAGATGCAAATGTAATGCAACTGCAATCTGTGTTTTAAAACGACCCGCGATGCAGGGAAGCTGGAAATATACACTTGAGTCAGATTAGTGTTGTTACGGTTAGAAGAGTACCATTCAAACAAAATGAGCTTCGTGATTACACTCTGTAAATACTCAATGCTACTGACATTAAAAAAATAAATTACACTGGTTTACGGCCGAGAGTATTACTCTGGAAGTTACACAAAAGTGCAAAAAATATGTAGTAAAGTCTTGTATGATGACAAGATATCCGGATAAGTTAAGTTAGTGTCCCCGATGAAATGGGGAACCAAGTGTTTCCTGTTAATTCAAAAGTTAAACATAGATTCTCAGTCTACATAATCACATCTGTCTGGCGGCAAGTATATAATTTCGGTCAAATCAACCGCTAATTTTGAAATTGCATCTGCTGAAAAACTTGATACCACCTTGATACCTTGACAGATGCTGTCCAGTGTGTTAAGAGGGATGAGAATGTGTTTATCCTACCTTGTATCCACACTTACTGCCTAGAGCACCCTGCAACTTGAGCTGAATCGGCAGTGCTGTCCCAATTGCAAAGGGCCGATAGAAAATATCAAGGAAATGTACATCTAAAATTCATTTTTAGTAAATATATTTGCATTTCTCATTGTACCATTAAAAGAAAAACACTTTAAATTGATAAGCTCATTGTGATGGTGTTGAGCAATAGGACAAAACAAGTTTATCAGGTAATACTACCTAAACAGATTGAAGAAGTTAATTAAAAATGCGTAAAATAAATAACACTTTTTATATCTCCGAAAGTGCACATTGAAAGCGTTTTAAGTAGATTAATACATGACCTTTTCCATATCAGCACAGGTATAATTCCGAGGCGCCAGCCGAGGGCTGAAATGGTCGAGGGATGATAGCCGTGCTGATATGGAAAAGTCTATGTCTTGATCTGTTTTATTTTATACTTCCAAATAGCAGTCATCATCACATCCGGACTAAAATAGCCATATCACCGGGATGATATGCATATTTCAGACTGGGTATATGAAATGGACTGTTCACTTCGGTTATATTACATATGCAAAACAAAACATATGTTTGCTAAGTATGTAATAAATATTGTATAAGATCAAATTATGTGTTTAGTTAGAAAGACAAACAAAAGGTAAAACAGGATCAAAGCATTCTTATATCAATATTCGAATCTCATAATCTATTTAACATTTAGCTAGGAGAAATTAGACACATTAGTATGAACAAAACATACTACCTTTACTTCGAAAACAAAAAAAGCTACGATAAACCAGTGTATATGCTACAGACTTGTAGATAAATTTATAGTTCTAAACTTTATTTTCCCAAGTTGTTGATTTTTTTTTTATTGTCCTGCAACCTTTATACTTGTATCAAAGGGAAGTAACCAAATGTGTTATTCTATCAACCTGACGTTTCCAAATTTTCAGATTGGAGAGGTGCAAACAACACACAGAAGCAAAAGAAAAGAAATAAACTATTCAAATCAAGGCCGCACAGCTACGTCAGTTTTGTCTACGAATTCACACAAGCGAAGGTCTGTTTCGGATATTGAATCAAGAAAACTTCTGGATCTGTGTGATACATTGATCGAAAAAAAAGGAATTAGGAACATTTGCCAGACCGCAAACCATTGAAGCCAAAACGTGAGGAGATTGATTAATTGATTTATGTTTTACGCCAACTTCAGCAATATTTCAGCTAAATTGCATCGATTGATTAATTGATGTTTTACGCCAACTCCAGCAATATTTCAGCTATATTGTGGTGAGAACTGTTAAGTATATTGAACAATTATAATTTAAAATAAGTATAAAAAAAAAACAATATAAAACCATATAGCTTTATACAAGTAAAAAAATGCGTAAAATGTTAAAACATAATAGAACAAATTTTGGTTTAACTGTAAACATATAAGAAATTAGAAACTTATTTAAAATTCATCCATTTAAATCCTACTAAATGAATTGATTGCTTTTAAACATTGAACGATTTTGTCGCCATCGAAGTTTGTGAATAGATCTTCAAGAGAATCAGCGGAGTAAAAATAACGCCTGATATCAGCAACATCAACACAGTAAATTAAAATATGTTGAATTGTATATGAACAGTTGCATGGAATACATTCCGGTCGGTCCTCACAGTTGAGAATAAAACTATGTGTTGTTCTAGTGTGTTCAATACGACATCGAGTCAATACTACCTGCTCAATACGGTTTTTGCCGTAGAAACCAACTTGTTTACAAAACGTGTGCAGAAACGCCACGCTCCATGCAGTATTAACTTGGGAGAGCTTTTCTCCACTTTTCAGTGGCAATCAAAACTTTTTGCCCCAGTTGCTTCCTGGTCCTTATATAGCTAAATATTGCTCACTGGAAGTTAAAATCTGCTAATGAAACAATCAGTCCTTTAAATAATGCTTCAGTCTGCTGTCAATATACTAGAAGTTACCGTGAAGTGAGAGTAATTTTATTTAAATTTAGAAAAGGTTTCCTTAAATTAACTGATCTAGTATTAGAGTTGATACGTAATATTGTCTTAAAAGCAATATTAAATATTAAGTACGTAAATGTTGATGGTAAATTTCTTAATGCAGAATTCTAGATCAATTTGTGACAAATACTTTTGGATATGAATTTACCAAACATACCGGATAATTATTTGTTGAAACATGGACTTAATGATACGGAATACTGTAGAAAATTAACATCATGGGACATTTATAGAGTACACCGATTAAAATATCTTGTCAAGAAGATATTCATCCGATCTACATCGAACATTCAACGGATAAATCATCGTCTGAAATGTCACTGGATTTACGACTTTCAATTTTAAACGGGGAATACAAGGCCGGTCTTGAAGGAAGAAAACAACATGAACAACGAATAATGAACACTTGGTTTCCAGGCAAAATAAATAAAGTCTGAAAATTCCCTGTTGACAATATAACAAAATTCATAATCGCTGTCATTTTTGGACATGCATAATGTAGCAGCCAAGTTTTCTCTGATCTGAAAAACCAAAGTAAACATTTATTTTATTTTCTAGGGCGCAGTGTTATTTCAAGCAACTTCTGCATAGGTGTGCAAATTTCTGAAGTCAGAGGCAAGGAATCTGTTGAAATATATTTCCGAAAATTTCGATACAAGAATGGTAAGTATTTTTAAATATAAATAGACTGGTTCATGGCTGAGAGTATTACTCTGGCAGTTACAAAAAAGTGCAAAAAAATATGTAGGAAAGTCTTGTATGATGACAAGATGTCCGGATAAGTTAAGTAAGTGTCCCCGATGAAATGGGGAACCAAGTGTTTCCTGTTAATTCAAGTTTAACATAGATTCTCAGTCTACAAAATCACATCTGTCTGGCGGTAAGTATACAATTTCGGTCAAATCAAAAAAAAAAAAAAAGTAATTGTTGCATTGGGAATGGGTCCGATATTCGAACCCAAATTTGACACAAAAAAATCACTGCTTGAAGGCTTGCTTCATAAAGACAATAAAACGAAGGAAATTAATTAAAATTGTATAGATTGTCACTGATACGCAATTAGATTGCTGCTGTAATGAATAATTTATTTACGTAGTTATGGTTTAGGCGAGTACCTTACTTCTTATATGTTATTGAACCCCTATTATACAAGTGAAGGGTATATTGGAGATTTGCTTGTGTTTCAATAAAAATGTTAAGTGAATCTCGTAAGAAATTTCATATAAAAGTTAAGTGTTTAGTAACTGACATTCAATAATATTTAATAATTTTACACTTCAGGTGTATAAAAATCTCCTGGAATATTTGGTGGAAAGAAGCCAAGCTGTTTAAATTTTTAAATATCTTTCAAGATACTGGATATGGTAATATATTTTTAAAAATATTTATTAATTTTCCTACCTTTCTTATATTCTAAAATACATACATGTACATTTAGTTCAATTTACCTATATTAACATGACAAAATGAATAGAAAAGTCATTTTCTTAAACATGTTATTCTTTAGCAAAGCAGAAATTTATTGTACCCAAGTGTTTAAAGTTTGACCATCCATTCCTACTCTGTTTAAAGGACCATAGAGCTCATTGTTTATTTGTTAGTAAGGCAAACATTTGTTAATTGTACAGGACCAGGGCGGATTTTTTTCCTGACCCAGGGAATTTTTTCACCGACTTCACGGCTGACAGGCCAGTATTTTTTATCCATACACACTATATGCTAAGCAATTTTGTTGACCTATGCTTTTTTTCTTATGGAAAGGATATGCTACGGATTATTTTTTTCAATCAAGATGATAGTTTGAGATTTCTTTAAGCAAAAATAGGAGCCGGAATTTTTTTTTCTATAAAATACCAGCCCCCCTCCCCCTAAAAAATGGTCCGTGCCTAAAGTCAATGAAACTATAAAACACTGTAATTTGGTATCGGTGGAAGTAAATTGTTTCAATTTACAGGACACTATTTTGGCTTAAAATGGGACCTTAAATAGATTTTTCTATTATTATTATAATTACTATTTACCGGACCAAAATTCCAATATTCCCCCTTTTGACATTTCTGATGTTATATATTTCAGTAACAGATAGAGTAAAATATTTGTAAAACTAAAAAGTTCAGAAACATTTCAAAGAGATCCTGGCTTGCTTTTCAGTTCCTTAACATGCTTTTAATGTTCAGATTTACTGAAAGGATCAATTAGATGTGTTTAGCAATTTTTCTTTCGTTTTCATTGCAGGTCAAGTATTTAGCATGTTTTTTCAAGATAAAACCAAGGAAGAAAAACAAAAGGAATGGATGAGATTAGTTGTTGTCATAAATGACAAAATCAGGGGCATGAGGAAAGGGAAATATAAACAAAATTGAAGACATATACCCTTGTAATTGTAAATAAAGCTGACGAAAAAAAAACAATTTTTTTCAAAACATATGACATTGCAGGTCAATTTGAATGATCTAACTGCTGAAAACATCGATGGACATCATGGTGTATTTTGTACATCAAATTGAAGATTCATTGAATAAATACAAAAAATGTATAAGCTGTCGCTGTGTCTTAATCAATTTTAAAATTAGCATTGTAGAACACTTCAAAATTCATTTTCAATAGTTGCAGACAGGATGAACATCTATTTACGATTATGCATATCTGATCAAAGAGATTTATTTCAATATACAATTAATTAATTAGCATTACTAGAAGAACTTTGGTTGCAATACTTAACAGACCTCTTGTTTTTTTTTTTGTTTTTGTTTTTGTATGGTCGCAAAAATAATAAGTAATCATGATAACACATGTAACATGAAATATTATAAACGGTAATAAAGAAATGAGTGGATATGGAGTAAATACACACGACACAAAGTCTCTACAAATACATTGTAAAACAATGGAACAAATAATGCTTTTAATTTTCTTCATTTTGTCATGATGCCTTCAGCAATTAGCTTTGCTCATACCTCATTTTATGTTCAAGATGGCAAGGGAAATTCATTCTTAATCGTCGAGCAACAATCTACGACAAAAAAGACTACAGAAGAAATCGCAACAATTGTACATTCATATGAAAGAAAAACAAGAAAATTTATGTGTTTGTGTTTCTCATTTTCATAATTGCTTGATTATTTTTCTAGTATATATTTTAGAGTGGTCGATATTTACAGCTGCATTATGCTTTAGTTGACTATAGAATTTAAGTTTATCCAAAGTTGCTCTGCTTTAATTGACTTGAAAGACAGGAAGTTATTGATATTTGTTGTTGGTAATTATAGTGCATGTTTGCATAATAAATTTCAGTAACATCAGCATTGTTTAGTTGAAATTTTCCTTCATTTAGCATCAAACTCATCATTCAGCATAATTTCTCTATGGTCTAACTTACATTGGTTTACTGGAGCATTCCATGCAATTCTTAAAATATAATCAATGGACAGATGTAGATTTTTTAATCTATACATATTCATTCATATATATATTTCATATATATATATATATATATATATATATATATAACGGTCGATGGTAGGAACCCGCATTTGGTTATATATAAGCAATTATAGATGCAAACTGAGGAAAGGTTTCATGTATTTTGATACAAGAAACGGCACAACAAACACTATAATATAGCTAAACTACCAGTAACAATTAATGTGAAATATACACCTGCATTCAGCCATTCCAGAGAAATTTCATGAAAAATTTGAATCTAGGATTGATTCCTACTGGAATCCAGCGGGTATTGTTTTAGTACTTTTCTTTGGAATCTCACTGGAATTCCATTGAGATTTCACTGGAATAGTTTTAATATTCCAATGATTTTTCCAGTGGAATTCCAATGGATATTGCTGGAATCCAGTGGAATACCACTGGAATTCCAATGACAATTCCAATGGAATTCCAGCCAGATTATTCCATGGAATTCCACTGGATTTAAGGCAAAAATTCCACTGGGATTCCATTGGTTATTTTCTATGGGGTAAGAAGGGTAAAAATTGGATAATACCGGCAAGTTGATTTGAAAAACGTTGTCGCCAAAAAAATCGCTAGGAACGATTTTTTGTCGCCAGAATGAAAATAAAATCGCAAATTGCGACATTGGCGAAGCCCAGCGCGAACCCTGAATTAACATGATTTTATTTGTTCAAGAGTTAAATTCAAGTCAAATAGCATGTCATTGTCTCCATATTTTACATGGGGTATCAATAGGGTGAAAATATGTTCAGGGAATTGGTATTTTAGTAAACTAATGGTGTAACAGCATCAGGGAAAAGAAAATACGTAGTGGGAACTGCCAAATACTTAGCTTGTGAACACGAAAAATACGGTAAATGTTGGTATTCGTGATATTCAATATTATATTCCAATTCTATTCAATTTCAATCCAATGCTGCTAAATAAATTCATGCCAATTCATTTTATACAGAACAAATGCCCACAAAATTCATGTTTATTCCAGCTTATTCCTCTTTCATTATTCATGATTATTCTAGGTAATATCCTTAGATATTCATGTTTATTCTACATCAGTTCCTTTAAAATATTCATGTTTATTCTAGTAAATTCGTTTGAGGTTTATTCATGTTTATTCAAGGTGCCATTTAACATTCATGAATATTCTAGAATGTGAACCTCGAATATTCTAGAATATTCATGAATAATATTCATGAATATTCTAGAATATTCATGAATAATCCATGTTCATGAAAGCAGGGCCCAATGGATACTAAAGAAAGTTATCTGTCGACGTATTACCGAAAGCTCATGTCGAGAGGAATCCAATGAAAGAAACCCCATCAAAATCTGATGAATCAAAGTACTCACAGCACTGAGGGAAATCTTGCTTTTCAGGAATAAAGAGTCAACAGTGAATTTCATCTATTGATTGATTGATTGATTGAATATTGTTTAACGTCTACTCAGCAATATTTCAGCTATATCAAGACGAGAACAAGTTTGTTGATAAATAATCACTTTGGGGTATGGAAATGGCCATGGGACGGGAAATTCTGACTGCCACTGGANAGCTGAACATCTTAGATTCAAAATTGATGAATTTAGCAAAGCCAAATACGGCCAAACTAATGGTGGTATTTTGTAGATAATTATTATACTTTTCAAGCTAGAGCAAATTCACTTCATCAGCTATCTTTTACGGTTTTCGAGATTGGTTAAATGGTCAAAAGAAACAGGACAGACAAACTTTTTTTTAATTTTCCCGCCTTTTTTCAGACAAACTTTTGGGGGAAGAAAAAGAACTACAGATTCTTGCAATTGCGAGCAATAGCAAATGTCGCCCCTGAAAGCCACTCAATGATTGCAACTTGCTCGCAGAGTCAAAATCTACTTAGAAATAATTTTTTGTTGAAATCGGACAATTTTGAATTTTTTTATGTGTTTTTGCGACCATCTTGAAAAAGGCAGCCATTTGGAAATTTTTTTTTGCACAGAATCCATTGAATCATCATTTTGAATATTTTTACATCTTGTTCGCAAAGTCAAAATCTACACAGAAATCAATTTTTGTCGAAAAATTTTACGTGTTTTTGGCAGTATCTTGAAAATGGCAGCCATTTTGAAATTTATTTCTGCACAGATTCCGATGAATCATCATTTTCAACTTTTCTGCTCATTTTTATGAAAATCTGTCAAGGCATTCGCGAGATAATTGATCCCCCATTTTTAAACGTAACCTGGCGGCCATCTTGAAAACGGCAGCCATTTTGAATCTGAAAATTTCAGAAAAGGTAAAACTCATCACAATGAAGCTTTTGACAAAATATAAAATTATTTGCAAAAAGGAATTCCAAGAAAAATTTGATGAAAATTTTTCATTTTGACAACACTATGTAAATGTCGGCCATCTTGGAAAATGGTGGCCATTTTGAAATTTTATTTTTGAATAGATTCCTTCCAATATTCATACCGAACATTTCCATAGGAGTTTTATGAAAGTCCTTGCAGTGGTTTAAAAGATATTTGACTCCGAGTGTTTGAATGTAAATTTGCAAAATTTTGTTAAATATCGTTTATTGGCCGCCATTTTGAAAAACAAATATGTTAATGCACATCTAATCATAGTGATACAACTTTGTACCAACTATCAATTGATTCTGTCCTGGCATCTCTGAGAACTCGTGCGGACAAAATTTAGCAGAAGAATAACAATATGTCTCCCCGACTACGTCTGGGGTGTTATGATAGTTTCAAAAAGTAATTTTTTTGGTCAAAAGAGAAAATATAATATGCAAAAGTATTGTAAATTTTGTTTGATTTTATGTTTTAATCTTATTATTTATTGAAAGTAATAAACATTTTTATCAAAACTTTACAAAGAAATGAGCCCAGGCGATGTTAAAATATTTACCCAGAAAGACAAAAAGCTGAAATGGTCAAGGGAAGTAATATGAAAATTAACATAAAATATTTGACCACACACATTTTCGTACATTCAAGGAAAATATTATTAATCATAATGCATTTTCAGTCCACCTTAAGTAAAAAAAGGGTCAATTTTGCAGCTAGAGAGGGAGGGGGTTACATAAAGTAAAGAATCGTGATATCGGATAACAATTTCTGCAGAATAACCAATGATAACAATCAACTTTAGAATTAAAAAAAACACACACAACAGTTTTGGTTTAAAAAAAAAACAGTTGACAACAGCCTAAAAAATGCCCAACACAAATTATCAGCTAAGGTCTTGCCTCCACCCCCAACCCAAAGGTTCCCGATTCTAATAAGTCATTATATTTTTATCTTCTTAAAAGAAGGGAATCTTTGATCACAGCAGTCGGAAATTTTATCAATCATTTCAATTCAAGTTGAAA
>MJUU01005062.1:0-13172 GCA_002080025.1 Modiolus philippinarum
CACCAATATGATCTAAATGTAAAGCCAAAACTAGCTAAGGACAGAGCTATGCATGAGGGAGATACGCCTTAGTTTTCTACAAAATTTACAAAAATTTCGATATTGTAAGGTTCCAAAAATAATCGGCTTTCGGGTCAGCACCGAAGTACTGACTACCGGGCTGGTGAACACCCTTGGGGACTAACAGTGCACCAGCAGTGGCATCGACCCAGTGGTAACAAATAACTAAATACCGAGGTTACTGTGAATTTACTTTCTGCATATGTGCATTTCGACAAATTATTTCTCTTCAGTGCAGATAAAATCTTAACGTTTGGAAGACCATATACTCAAAGATATTTAAAAACTGACAGAGAACAAATAACCAATATGATCTAAATGTAAAGCCAAAATTAGCTAAGGACAGAGTTATGCATGAGGGAGTTATTCCTTAGTTATCAACAAAATTTCCAACATTTAGATATTGTAAGGTTCCAAAAATAATCGGCTTTCGGGTCAGCACCGAAGTACTGACTACTGGGCTGGTGAATACCCTCGGGGACTAACAGTCCACCAGCAGTGGCATCGACCCAGTGGTAACAAATAACTAAATACCGAGGTTACTGTGAATTTACTTTCTGCATATGCGCATTTCGACAACTTATGTCTCTTCAGTGCAGATAAAATCTAAACGTTTGGAAGACCATATACTCAAAGCTATTTAAAAACTGACAGAGAACAAATAACCAATATGATCTAAATGTAAAGCCAAAATTATCTAAGGACAGAGCTATGCATGAGGGAGATATTCCTTAGTTTTCAACAAAATTTCCAAAATTTAGATATTGTAAGGTTCCAAAAATAATCGGCTTTCGGGTCAGCACCGAAGTACTGGCTTCTGGGCTGGTGAATACCATCGGTGACTAACAGTCCACCAGCAGTGGCATCGACACAGTGGTAACAAATAACTAAATACCGAGGTTACTGTGAATTTACTTTCTGCAGATGCGCATTTAGACAACTTATGTCTCTTCAGTGCAGATAAAATCTAAACGATTGGAAGACCATATACTCAAAGATATTTAAAAACTGACAGAGAACAAATAACCAATATGATCTAAATGTAAAGCCAAAATTAGCTAAGGACAGAGCTATGCATGAGGGAGATACTCCTTAGTTTTCAACAAAATTTACAAAAATTAAGATATTGTAAGGTTCCAAAAATAATCGGCTTTTGTGTCAGCACCGAAGTACTGACTACTGGGCTGGTGAATACCCTCGGGGACTAACAGTCCACCAGCAGTGGCATCGACCCAGTGGAAACAAATAACTAAATACCGAGGTTACTGTGAATTCACAATTAGCTTTCCGTTGGTGTATGCCATGTTATCCTTTAACATTTACTAAAAAAGATTTTTGGAGAAAAGTCGCAGCAAATTTCGTTGTGTCTACTTTAGTTGTTTAATTCGAATTAATACTATTCAATAAGTGTTCTTACTGAATTGAACTCAAGTACTGAAAAACTAAGTTTTAGTTACTAAAATTGAGTTGTTTTTTTGTTTGTTTTTTGTTTTTTTGTTTTTTTTTTTTTTTTATGTTTTTTTTTAATAGCTGAAGTTCTGTTTGAAACAAGCATTTTTATCTGTTGAAAGGTTTGTTTTACAAATAGCACTGTAAAAGATTTCGTATCTTATTCATTTTTCATTAATTTTTTCCTTTTTTTTTGGTATGTAAAAATCTTTAATATTTTCATATTTTTAGCTCACCTGGCTATGTCAGGGTGAGCTTTTCCCATCACATGGGGTCCGTCGTCCGTCGTAAACTTTTCATTCAAAGATCTCCTCTGAAACCACTACGCCAATTGAAACCAAATTTGGTCACAATAGTCCTTTGGTGGTCCCCTTTAAAAATAGTATCCGGCAGACCGTACCTCGCCCAAGACGGCCGCCAGCGGGTAACATAGTTTTAACGTTGGACCCTATGGTCAAACACATTCAAAGATCTCCTTCTCAGAAACTACTTGTCCAATTTGAACCAAACTTAGTCACAATGGTCCTCAGATGGTCCGTTCCCAAAAAAGTATCCGACAGGTCCGTACCTCATCCAAAATGGCCGCCAGCAGGGAACATATTTTTAACTTTAGACCTCATGGAAAACACATTCAAAGATCTTCTTCTCAGAAACTACGAGTCCAATTATAACCAAACTTAGTCACAATCGTCCTTAGATGGTCCCTTCCCAAAAAGGTATCGGACAGGTCCGACCTCATCCAAGATGGCTGCCAGCGGGGAACATAGTTTAAACATTGGACCCTATAGGAAAACACATTCAAAGATCTTCTCAGAAACTACTAGTCCAATTAGAACCAAACTTAGTCACAATAGTCCTTACATGGTCCCTTCCCAAAAAGGTATCCGGCAGGTCCGTTCCTCATCCAAGATGGTCGCCAGCAGTGAACAGTTTTAACATTGGACCCTATGGGAAAACACATTCAAAGATCTTCTCAGAAACTACTAAACCAATTTGAACCAAACTTAGTCGCAATGGTCCTTAGATGGTCCCTTTCAAAAAAGGTATCCGGCAGGTCCGTTCCTCATCCAAAATGGCAGCCAGCGGGGAACATATTTTTAATATTAATAACTTTTCAAAAAGGGTATCTGGCA
Organism: Modiolus philippinarum; assembly: GCA_002080025.1. Taxonomy (NCBI): domain Eukaryota; kingdom Metazoa; phylum Mollusca; class Bivalvia; order Mytilida; family Modiolidae; genus Modiolus; species Modiolus philippinarum. Next base: position 2,643 of record MJUU01005062.1, read on the forward strand.
GGTCCGTACCTCATCAAAAAATGGCCGCCAGCGGAGAACATAGTTTTAACATTGGACCCTACGGAAAACATATTCAAAGATCTTCTCAGAAACTACTAGTCCAATTTGAACCAAACTTAGTCGCAATGGTCCTTAGATGGTCCCTTTCAAAAAAAAGGTATCCGGCAGGTCCGTTCCTCATCCAAGATGGCTGCCAGCGGGGAACATATTTTTAACATTGGACCCTATGGAAAACACATTCAAAGATCTTCTTCTCAGAAACTACTGGTCCAATTTTAACCAAACTTAGTCACAATGGTCCTTAGATGGTCCCTTCCCAAAAAGGTATCGGACCGGTCCGACCTAATTCAAGATGGCTGCCAGCGGGGAACATAGTTTTAACATTAGACCCTATAGGAAAACACATTCAAAGATCTTCTCAGAAACTACTAGTCCAATTAGAACCAAACTTAGTCACAATGGTCCTTAGATGGTCCCTTCCCAAAACGGTATCCGGCAGGCCCGTTCCTCATCCAAGATGGTCGCCAGCAGGGAACAGTTTTAACATTGGACCTTATGGAAAACACATTCAAAGATCTTCTTCTCAGAAACTAATAGTCCAATTTTAACCGAACTTAGTCAGAAGGGTCTTTAGATGGTCCCTTCCAAAAAGGGTATCTGGCAGGTCTGTACCTCATTCAAAATGGCCGCCAGCGGGGAACATAGTTTTAACATTGGACCCTATGGAAAACGCATTCAAAGTTCTTCTCAGAAACTACTAGTCCAATTTGAACCAAACTTAGTCACAATAGTACTTAGATGGTCCCTTCCGCAAAGGTATCCGACAGGTCCGTACCTCATCCAAGATGGCTGCCAGCGGGGAACATATTTTTAACATTGGACTCTATAGGAAAACACATCCAAAGATCTGCTCAGAAACTACTAGTCAAATTAGAACCAAACTTAGTCGCAATGGTCCTTAGATGGTCCCTTTCCAAAAAAGGTATCCGGCAGGTCCGTTCCTCATCCAAAATGGCAGCCAGCGGGGAACATAGCTTTAACATTGGACCCTATGGAAAACACATTAACAGATCTTCTTCCCAGAAACTACTGGTCCAATTAAAACAAAACTTAGTCACAATGGCCCTTACATGATCCAAAAAGGTATCCGAAAGGTCCATACCTCATCCAAGATGGCTGCCAGCGGGTAATATAGTTTAAATTGGACACTATGGAAAATAAGTTCAAAGATTTGCTCAGAAACTGCTAGACAAGTGCAATTATAGAGCCAAACTTGTCACAAATGTGGTTAGATGGTCCTGACCAAGAAAGGTCCTTATGTCCTAACAGTACAAGGTGGGTTCCAGTAGGGTATACCTTCGGCTAAACACAGTCAAGCCAAAAATGATTTAATAACAAAAATAGCTACAAAGTTTTATTGTTCATACAGAAATATTCTTTTCATTACTATACCTTGTAATATATATATCAAATAGTTCTAATTATGTACATCAACACACTTTTTTGGGTGTGTCAATAATTTAAAGATAGATATAATGAAAAGTGAAAATTTTAAAAAGGGAGATAATTAACAAAGGGAGATTATAAACTTAATTTTCTTTTCAAACATGTTATAATTACGACAATCTTTACCACTTTCCTTTTTTAAAGGGTCTCTGAATGCTTTGAATTCAGCAATATGTATTACTTTGAATATAAGGGGAACCCCTGTCCAAATTGTTTTTAATTGTTGTCTGATATAGATTGTAATGGATGGAGGAGCTCTTAGTTGCCATGGAAATCAGACAAGAAAACTGAAATTCTAGAAAAAAGTATACTGCTACATATTTTATTTACAGTTTCAGCAATATGTATAAACTAGATTATGAGGGCAACTTCTGCCCATTTTTTTTAAGGGGGCTCAAAATGTATTTAATTTCAGCAATATNTATTTTTTTTTTTTTTTTTTTTTTTTTGAATGGGGGTCTGATATTGGATATAATGGATGATGGAGCTTTCAGTTGCCATTAACACCAAACAAGAAAACGGAAATTTTGGAAAAAATACATTCTGCTTAATTTTAAATTCCAATCCAAGGTTGCCTCTAGAAGTGAACATAGCTTAATCTCTGGACTTTTCATCTCTCTATGTCAGCCATGACCTAGGTGAGCAATTGAGGCTCTTGAGAGCCTCTTGTTTCTTTGCAAGTTCATGCAAAACATTTTTATTTGTAGAGATTTTGTCTTATTTGCATTTACTCCATATCCCTTCATTGTAAATAATGTGGTTTTAAAATGTATCAACATTGCCTTAATGTGTAACGCTATATATAATATTGATAATAAATATCTGTAAAAAATTGATAAAAGGGTAAACTTTCCAGAATTTCGATCAAAAGGGTCTATCAAGATACCACCTAAATTAACAATTTCATACGAGTGAATTGAAAATGAAATTTTTTTTACCCTTATTAATTATCACTTTTTCTTGCCAACCAAATTTTCCCGTTCAGGTCTGTGATGTAAGGACGAACACTCCTTCTAAAGGACATGGTATGGTAAAATAGCAAAAATAAAGAAAATAAAAGAATATTTTTGTATGAGATTAAATTCAAAACTAAAAATGCTATACTACTTTTCTTTTTTTTTCCCGAAATTCATGTATTTCCAACATATAAAACTCCTTGGGAAAGGATATGCTATATTAAGGGTTTTAAAAATTTGACATTATAAGTTTTACATTCAATTGCATACTACTTTTCAAATATTACTTATTATGAATAGAAACTAGAGTTACTATGGCCTATTTGGCTATGGGTACCCCCGCCCCCACCTCTTTACAAATTTCTAAAAAAAAATATGGAAACGATAATAAAATTATATTGCTGCAAACAAATCATAACAGGAAATAACTCAGCCTTTATACTGGAAAAATATGTATCCATTTTTTCCTGTCTATACTTTTTTTCTAAAATACCTGAATCTTTATTTTATAAGTGTTATGGCGTCCTCCTTCTGTATCTGTAGTAGTAGTAGTAGTTTTTTTTTCTGTTCACAATTCTAACCAAATGTTTAATAAAGTTGGTGAGAAAGGTAATCCTCATCCAGCATATATTTGCAGAAGACTATTTTCTTATTGTTGAAGAAATCTAGACAAACTCTTTTATATTGTTGGCAAGTGTGTCAATTTTCATCCCATATAGATTTGTCATAGTCAAAGAAGACTGTTGTTTTTTCTGTAGAAATTCAGATGAAATCTTTTATACTGTTACCAGTGTGGCTGTTCTGATCCACTGTATGTTTGTAGTAATTGTAGTAAAAAGTTTACAATTATTCTTTGGTTTTCGTGAAGTACTTTTGAATAACAGTTCCATACTGATGAAAAGTGGGCCAATTCCCATCAACCATGTTTATATAGTAGTATGTTGACCAAATACGTAAATATTTTGAGTATTCTGTATGCAATTTAGTTCATTATCTGGCTGTCTGCCATAATTGTATATGGAATATGTACATCATTTTCTGTCTTCTTGTGTATATACATCTAATTGAATTCCTGTCATTTCAGCTTGAAATGAATATATCTAACATATTAAAAACAAACATTTTACATGTCCTAATTATATTTTACTTTTTTTATGTACAATGTCTATCTGTGTCACCCATAACATCATCTTAGTGGATTCAAAATTCAACCTTCGAAGTTGAAGCAATGCTTGGACAATAGAATGGCGAGAAAAATATTGACTTTCTGTGTTTAGAATGGTGTCATCAGGTATGATGAAGTTACAGCAGATATGGTCTAGTAATGATCCTGTAATATGAGTAGGAGTTGTCATAACTTGATGAAATCCATAATATCTAAAAAAAAATAATGTAACAATCCATAATATCTAAAAAGGATGTAATAAGATTTTTCTGTGAAGATTCTTGCAGTAAATTAACATTGAAATCTCCCCCGAGGATAGTTGAAGGGCTGTCATTAGGCAGATGTTCAAACACAATATCCATATGTTGTAAATAAACTTTAAAGTTCTGACTTGGTGGGTAACTGCAAAAAGAGTGTCTATTTTCTAGAATCACAGACAGGAACTCCACAGGCAATTGGTTAACTTTATCTAGTGGTAAGGAATGAAAAATGTCATGCACATAAATAATCAATCCACCATGTGATGCATAGGCTGTTCTTGATGTTGGGATAGGTATATTTTTTCAGACTTCGGTACCTATCTTTTCTGTGGATATGATAATTTTGTATTTCTATACTGACAGCATCATCTTTTGGCATAAGCAATGTTTCTGTAACATTAATTATATGTGATGACTTTCTAGTGTGATGGCTGTTAAAGTCTGTGAAGTGGCAATGTAGGGACTGCACATTTATAAATGGAATTCCAAAAGCGTTGCTTGCATCAAGTAGGCGATAAAATGGTTCTGGAGGTGGAAAGAGCATATCTTTTTCCATACGTTTCATTTCATCAATGACTTTCGAGCTTGATTTCATTTAAGGAGGTTCGCTCCTCATGGTTTGGGATTTCTGTCTGATTTTTGGAATTCTCTGGTTTTATCAATCAAAAGCATTATAATTTTTTGCCCATGGACCCCCTTAATTTTCCCCATAGTGTCATTTTCTACATCTTTATGAGCATTCTGTAAAAATTTCATTAAAGTTTATTTATTTTGTCACATTCATTCGTGTTCAAACCTTGCTAATGTTAATCCGATGAAAAATCCGAGGAGTTCAGTTTCCCGCCAATTTTTCAATAATTTATAACTCAAAAACGAGATCATCAACCTATCATTTTTTTTCACTTAAATTATTTCTTTTTTAATTTTCTAACATAAAATCACATATTTTTTAATTTTCTAACATAAAATCACATATTTTTAAAATCCTATTTATTTTCGTATGGAGTAGCGAACCCCCTTAAATGGATCAAATTTTATTAAGATATAAATTTGACAATGATCTAACTCGGCTTTAAACGACATACATCTGTCCTGACTGGAAAGTTCCTTGGCAGTGAATGACAATAGTGGCTAGGCTCTGTCCTTGAACCTTGTGTATAGTTGTGGCCAAAGCTCATGCCAGTGGAAACTGATGTCTTACAACATGTACATTAGCATATTTTCCAATCTGTACTTTTATTTGCTGTGGTACTATTGGAACAGAGTCTTTAAATGTAGTTGGTATCTTTCCCTTACACAGTTGAGTTGTCTGCTAACCAATTCTGTCATGATCAAATTTAACTAAAATGAACTTTGGTCTGTATGTTTCCATGGTGAATAAAAAGATATGGAGTAAATGCACATGAGACAAAGTCTCTACAAATACATGGTAAAAAACAAGCAAAGGAACAACGCTTTTATTGTTGTTCTTCATCTTGAAGTCACCATGAGGCCTTCAACAATGAGCTTTGCTCATACCTCATAGTAAGTTCAAGACGGCCCCTAGCACCGGTTTAAGCCATATCTTGTTGGCAATTTTGTGGAAGAAATGATGTAATAGTCCCTTTTGCACCATTCACCAGTCCGTCAGCTGTGTTAACGTTATATGTAAGCATAACACGAGAACCAACAGCAAGTGAGAGTGTTGTTTTCAGACCTTTAGTCTGAGTTGATTTTTCTGGAAGTTAAACAGATACTACGTTAGTGTTGGCGTCCTTTTTTGCATCAATGGTAAAATAGTATTATATATTTTTGCCCCAAAAAATCACATAACAAATGAAGTTTAAGCCTTTAGCGGTTTAAAAATTTAGAAAAAATCTACATTTTTAGGGAAATATGGAAATGCTGAAATAGCCCAAAAAAGCATGAAAATTGGACAAAACGTTCTTATATCAACACCAACATATGATTTTTGGGAGCTGAAATTGTTCATTCCTTCTATTTACAGCTTTTCAAAAAGTATGAAAAAAAGTTAAATATTTTGACCAGCTTTTTTCAATGAAAATAGTAAAAAAAAATGGGTAAAAATACCTTAAAATGCGCAAAAGTGCTAAAATTGGTCATTTTCAAACATCTGTAGCAAAATAATTTGCACAGTAACCTATGAATTTATATATTTAATCTATAAGGTAAGACCATTGCAAAAATCAAGGTTTGAAAAAAAAGTAAAATACTTTAAAATTTTGACTCATCACCTCCTGAATTCGTTTTTCCAACATTAACAAGAAATATCTCTATGTAATTGCTGAACAAATTTTAGTAATGTTTATTCGAATTTAGTAACTTTAATTGAATTTAAGTAGAGAAACACCAAGTTCTAGTAACTTAAATTGAGTTTTTCTATTTTTTTGCCATATTATGGTAAAAGTGAATCTGAAAATTTCATGATTATTACTATCCTAAAGATATAAATTTGTCTTATAAATTGGATGAAGTTTTAGACTCCCCATTGGTTTAGAGAATCACGTGATTAATTGAGTCGTATGATCCAATCCTCAGACAAACAAAATGGCGAATTAGTGCCGAATGAGGGTTATCGTATGGGTAAACTGATCTTGAGTGTCGGACACTTTTATTTTTATTCGTTTGTAATCTTAAGAACCAAATTTCTGGCCAAAAAAATAAGGTACGGATCCTGATAGTCCATTTTGATCCAATCCCCAGACAAACGAGCGGAAAGAAGGAGTCAGAACTTCTAGGTAAGATTATTTCAACATTTTAACGTTTTTATAGAGACAAAAATGCCGTCTTTTCATTCAACAATCGCCGATTGACTACAACAATACACAGCTAATACAAAACAGCCCGGTGTGAATGACACTTTGGTTGCTCCAAAGTCGTAACGGGAACGAGTGTGTGTAACTGAACTGATCTTGAGTCAGACACTTTTATTTTTAATCGCTGTCATCTGAAGAACAAACAATTAAGGTATATATTTTTTTTGTAAAGTGAAAGAAGCATGGCTTTTGTTTATGATTTGCTATTCTATAGTAGAGGCTAATCTTAATTTGACTGGGAACAACCCGAGATTCTCCACTGTCGAAGGTTAGGGCCCTTTTTTGGATGTGGGGGTAAGATGTTTTAACTCGGGATTTCTGGATTTTTGTGATTTAAGCCGGGGATTCCGGGCAATGAATTCACCGAGAATCGGGATTTCATCAGTCTTTAAGTTTCTTTGTAGTTTGGGATTCCGGGATGAGACCCTGCTGACCGGCTCCTCTCAAGGGTAATTTAAGTGTATTTTGGAGAGTAATTAATTTCATAAAGTGAATTTGTTACGGTTTATTCCTGCGCACTGTAATACATTTCCAAAATCATAAATAAGAATAGAAGATAGGTCCAAATTCCACAAAGTCGTCCTTGAATTCAAAAAGTTCTTTAATTGTGGGGCCCCTTTGCAGTTTTGTGTATATGGTGTTCAGGATACATGTAAGTCAATTCAATTAAAATGTGGATACCAGGCATTTTTGATAGTTCTTTTTTTATTTAAAATGGTTTTGACTATTAAAGATTTAAAGTATTTTAAGAAAAACAGCGATGTTGAATACAAGTTTTAACATTCGGGGTAATGGCAATTTTATTGTCGCTATTTTATTCCAATGCACCCTCATTATCTCATTATTTCGCCACTTTTGGGACCAGTGAAAATCTTAGCAATAAGTGAGGGTGGCGGTATATCGAGGGAATTAATCAAATAGAAACTACGCAACTTTTTGAAAAATGGACCATTGAATTGGGTGGCGATAAGTAAGGGGGGCGGTATAACAAGGGAGAACTGTAATGTTGAATTCCACGAACGATTTATATGTTGCCATTTGCCAATTTTGCACCGTTATGTGCCTTTGCTCAGTGCTACCCCTTTTCCTGGAAATTGGCAATTTCTTGCAGGGGCATGATCCTCAGTCTAGGGCTCAGTAATTAATAATAATTTCACACTGATTCCTTAGTGTTTGGCCCTTCCCCTTTTTGGTCAAATTGTAAAATTTTGTGCAGGCACTTGTTTTCATATTTTTTGATACCCTTAATATCAATAAGTAATGACCGTTTTTCTCAAGCACAGTGAAACTCTGTGAAAGTGGGTATAGACTCTGCTACTGCGTAATTTTGTTACTCAATGGATTTCTTTGCATTTTAAGCCGTGTTTTTATGACTATGTGCTATCCTAACGCCCGTCTGTCCGTCCGAAAAAGTTTCCACAGAATAATTAAGGGTTGTGCATTACTGGTATGGATTAATTTAAAAGAAACTTACATAGATGAAAGATTTACTGATTTTGTGATTTTCGAAAGCAATTGCGCCAAAATGTGGCCTTATCATACCTCCTTTTTTCATGCTTACCTATGAACTGTAATTAAAAACTGTCTTCATTTTTATGAGAATTTTTCTTAAACCCCTCTGACGTCTGCCTTTAGTTCCTTTTATTTCCAGTCCCTCTGGATTCTTAAAATCATTGAAAACGGAAGGTGGCCGCCAAGGGTCCGAAATTGCCAGAACCACAGCGTATTAATTTTAATTTGAATTAAAAGATCATTATGATGGTTGCTGAGGATTACGCAAGAGTTAGGGTTACATGTAATAGATAGACGAATCAAGAACAAGAGTCTTTTTCCGATTTTTAAGATCCTTTCAATCTTAAGTGCGGAGTCGTGTAAAAAAATATGCAGATTTGTTTAGGATCTAAAAGCCCGTAATTGTCTCTCTACATAACACGACAAATGTGTTGTTGTACCTGAAGACAAAGCTGTTAATCGTTTTGTATGTAAGCACATTATTACAAGTGCCTCTGCAAAGAACAATGCACAATTGATCTACATATATAAGATGTTTCACCTGACAAAAATGAAATTCTCTCCATTGCCGGCAGGTTATTTACGTCCTCTTTTAATAGGAAGCGAAGTTTCCATATATATTGGAAACTGCAATTCAGTTCCCAAGACTATGAGTTGAAAAAATCCCTGCGTCAGAATCAAGAGTTGTCGTTCTTAGAAATATACGCATCTGGACACATCAATCTTTCAGAGAAGATTTCTAAAATATGTGTAAAAAATAAAGCATATGAATACGTTGCTTGATGGCCATTCAAATATGTTGATGGTAAAATCGAAATGAAGAAAACAGAATAAAAACAGTTTTACTTGGGAATACTGGTACGAAACTAAAGAAATAAAACCATTCGTAATACCACTGCGACGGAAAAGGTCATGAAAATAGTAGTTAATATCCCATAGAATCGTAGCTTTTCAAAAACATGTTTTTGAAAAGCTACGATGCTATGGGATATTAACTACTCTCCAGGAGCATATAACAAAAATCATGTTTTCTATTTTTGTTTCTACAACGGTCAAAACTACCACTAGAACATAACAAGGAATGTACTGACACGTTTTTGTCAAAACAGTCAAGTACAAAGTAGGTTTTACTCACATTTTTTACGTTGCTTGCGGTTTAAGCATCTCATAAGTAAAACAAAAACCTTATAGGTTTTACTCTTTTTCCAACGCTCAAGACTCTTGTTTAACCTGTTTAAGACACTGCTTATAAACTCTATCATTTTTATATAAGAAAGAAAAATAATAATCCAGTAACAAAAAATGTTTAGAGGAACACAGTTCTGTGATCGATATGAGTATTGTAACTTTTTTTTAGATACTCCCATAAGAACTCCACAAAATGGAGAAGCACAAGTCAAAACGGACTACAAATTTAGCATAAATGATAGGGCTTCGTTTTATGACTGGTACAATGGGTATTTTTTAATTAAGTTCAAAGTAGATAAACTAGCTGACGGAGCATCACCAAATAATGACACAGTATCTGTTATTTCAGATGTAACAAATTTTCTTAGTCAAATGACAGTCTACCAAAACGTAAAAATAGTGTACAATTGCAATAATTTATCTCTAGCAAATCACGTCAAATCATTGCTTACACTTTCAGATGGTTATGTAAACAGCTTAGGCAAAAACAGCTTTATTTACCCTGATAATGTTGCAACCGCTGTTGATGCTAATACAGGGTTTAAGGCGAGAACAGCTTTAACTAACGCACGAGCAGAAGTAACAGCAGAAATACCACTAAATAGATTTTCGTTCTTCGCCTCGTTAGAACAAAATCTTTTACCCCCGGCACAGATGGGAATAACGGTAATAATAAACAACGATAATTATTTATTATACAAGGCCGATGGTACTGATGATGGAAGAGTTGTAATTACACATTTTGAACTTTGGATTCCTAGACTAAAATTAAATTCTGTTGGTTTAACGGATGTGTTACAAAATTACATGAAACCAAGACGGTGGACATATCTAAGAGAATCTATTAACACTAATATCTCGAGTCAATCTGTTGAAGGGTCGTTTCGTATCACAACAGGAATAAAACACCCGAAACACGTAATTGTGTTTTTACAAAGAAACGGGAAACACAATGATCAAGAACAAAATCCTCTGTTACTTGATACATTCAAATTAAACGCAGACGACGAAAATTGTACCCTCCTGACAGCAAGATTAGAGGTTGGCGCCGGCACGTTTTACCCGGAAACAGGATATAGTTCGAATCAAATCAGCAGAATCTTCAGAGATGCCTGTAATTTTAAACC
>MJUU01005063.1:5782-22821 GCA_002080025.1 Modiolus philippinarum
TTGTTCTCTTTTATCTTTTACACACCGCGGAAGAGTCGACTAAAAACGCGGTTGATGTCCAGTTTCGGATACACAGGTAAGGCATTGACATTACGGTAACTCTTTCTTGAGTATATTTTACTTGAATACATTAACAAATTATCGTAGGTTCCTGTGTTACTTGTCCGAGACGGGCATAAAAGGACTTTCCATCGCATTTCGTTGATTCTTCATGGCCTTTTCTACATCTTTTTGTTTTGGTCTTTTAAGTTTTTTTTATTTGATATGCACCGAAGCGCTCAGTAACAGTTTGCCAAAATTGCCATGTGATGTGCAGAAACTTAAATTTACAGTAAATTCGTCCTTAGTTACTTATTCATCAGAACAAGGACGTATCAACGTACATGTACGTGCTTCATCAGAATTTAAAGTTGGATCTGCAATCAAAAATGCATGTCTTTAGAACACTTTGACTGCAGGCGATATACAGCTTTGTATAACTTTAATATACACATATGATACATGATCATTTAGAGACCAGACGTCGTCAAAGAATGTTAAAACCTACAGAAATTAAAACTGACGATGTTAATACTTCATTTAATGACCGAAAATTAAAAAAAAAAGAAAAAAATAATGGGGATATGTATTTAAAAGGCATCAAGCATAGGGTGCTAAACGTAATACAAGGACAACTATTTGTATTCCTGTATAAATGATAATCCATAATTTTGGACGTACGCCAAAAAGTGCACGAGGGCGCCATGTTCCTTACATTTTGTTGTTTCAAGCATTTTATTTGATATTTGTTCTGATTTTACATTACCGGACACTTCCGAATGCTCGTTAGGATGATCACGCTCCTATTTTAGACTGCGAAAGAGACTGACATATACATATTATTCCTTTCGACCTCATATTTAGGGTTTTAATAATTATTTATGACATGCATAAAGCGAACTGTCGATAACTGCCTCCATCTGTCGATAACTGCCTCCGAGAAAGATATTTTAAATTTCCATACTTGACTCGCAATTTTTAAAAGTCCAGCCCGGATCTGGAAAAAAATTAAAGAAGGCGACTTCGTTGAGCATTTCCCGGTATAAGATTTAGCCAGGCCATGATCTACATTTGAAAAATAATACATCAACTCTTAAACTGTCGATAACTGCCGACTTTGCTCTATAATCTGCAGATGTATGAATGGCGAGATACATCTTAAGATCATTGATGTGTAATGTGTAGTATCTCAGATATAAACATAAATGGAAACTTTAACCAAAGTCAGTCAAGTGTAAAATGTAGGTCAAAGTTACCCAATTATTATCTGAAGCTGAAAGACTCGAGAAGATGCATCCACTGACCAAAGATGATTGATGTGACACATAGGATACCTCATACATGAACATAAACGCAAACTTTAACCGGAGTTATTGAAGCATAAAATATAGGTCAGAGTCACCCAATTATCATCTGAAGCAGCATCACTTTCCAAAACATATCAACTAACCAAAGATGATTGATGTGCCACATGTAGTTTCTCAGATATGAACCTTAACGCAAAGGATAATCGGAGTCATTGAAGCATAAAATGTAGGTCAGAGTGACTCAATTATCATCTGAAGCAGCATTACTCTCCAAGACGCATCCATTGACCAAAGATGATTGATGTGCCACATGTAGTTTCTCAGATATAGACCTTAACTAACTTTAACCTGAGTCATTGAAACGTAAAATGTAGGTCAGAGTGACCAAATTATCATCTGAAGCAGCATCATTCTCCAAAACGCATCCACTGACCAAAGATGATTGATGTGCCACATGTAGTTTCTAAGATGTGAACCTTAACGCAAACTTTAACTTGAGGTGGGACGAACGGACGGACGGGCGAGATGCTATATCTCCTCCCCAACTCCGTTGGGCGAGGGGATAAAAATGCACAACCATTAAGCTATTCAAGTAGAATCTACTATTAGTAATGTGCAGGGCTTTTGATTACCGGAAGAAACTGGTTCATCAGACTGGCATTAAATAAGGGCACAACCATTTGATTTTCATGGGGATGCTTGGGCGATTTTGCCTGGAAAAATTTATTAATTTCATGAAAATTTCGAATAAATTATTTATTTTCACCAAATTTCACATTAAATTATTTATTTGCATTTAAAACAACAAAAATTTTTTTTCAAATCAAAATTAAATTATTTATTTTCATGACAAGTAGAATTAAAATATTTATTTACAAAATCGTCCAAGCCCTCCCCTGAAAATCAAATGATAATCCCTAAGTGACATACGATGCTCTTGATACCTGAAGTTACTTGCGATATCTCAGTGGTACCATAAGGGACTTAAGTTCCATCGCAAAGTGGTATGAACTATGTGCCGTTATGTTGTTGATACCCCAAAGTACTAATGGCCCATCACACAGTGCTATTAAGTAATGACACGCGGTGATAGTCGAAAGGACTAATTGTCCATTACACAGTGGTATGAACTTAATGACACGTAGTGCTTTTGATACTCGGAGAGGACTAATTGTCCATTAGACAGTGGTATCAACGAATTGACATGTAAGGCTGTTTATTCATGAAAGGAATAAGGGTCCATCGAACAGTAGTAAGAGCTTATATTTATTTAAAATGGTAAAATGAGATGCAATGCCTTTGATACCGGTGTGAACTTGAGTTTTATCAGATATTCAATTGATTAAGTAAGAACTAAGCCGCAGATCGATGAAATAATTGCCATACATTTCCATTTAGACGACGATTTTTTTAGCTCACCTCGTTATAGCCAGGATGAGCTTTTGCCATCACTTCGTCCGTCGTCCGTCCGGCGTAAACTTTTCATTCAAAGATCTTATTCTCTGAAACTACTGGGCCATTGGAACCAAATTTGGCCACAATAGTCCTTGGGTGGTCCCTAGCGAAAAAAGGTTTTTTGCAGGTCCGCGCTATATCCAAGATGGCCGCCAGCGGAAAACAGAGTTTAAACATTAGACACTATGGGAAAACACGTTCAAAGGTCTTCATCTCTGAAACTACTGAGCCAATTGGAACCAAACTTGGCCACAATAGTCCTTTGGTTGTCCCATGCAAAAAAGGTGTTTTTCAGGTTTCACGATATATTCAACATGTCCGCTAGCGAGGAACATAGTTTAAACATTGGACCCTATGGGAAACATGCACGTTCAAAGATCTTCTTCTCTGAAGCTTATGTGCCAATTGGAACCAAACTTGGCCACAATAGTCCTTTGATGACCACTTGCAAAAAAGGTGTTTTTTCCGGTCATCGCTATATCCAAGATGGCCGCCAGCGGGAATCAAGTTTTAACATTGGACCTTGCGAGTAAACACGTTCAACGATCTTCTCTGAAACTGCCTAGCCAATTGGAACCAAACTTGGCCACAATAGTCCAGGTGTGTTCCCCTGTAAAAGGTGTTTTTCAGGTTTGCGCTGTATCCAACATGGCCGCCAGCGGGGAACATAACTTCAACATTGGACCCTATAGGAAAACACGTTCAACGATCTTCTCTGAAACTGCTTAGCTAATTAGAACCAAACTGTGCCATATTAGTTCTTTGTTGATCCCCTGTAAAAAGTTTTTTTTTCATGTTGGCACTATATCCAACATGGCCACCAGCGGGGAACTTAGTATTAACATTGAACGCTATGGGAAAACACATTCAAAGACCTCCCCTGAAACTGCTGAGCCAATTGGATCCAAACTTGCTCATAATACGCCTTTGGTGGTCCTCCGCAAAAATGTGTTTTTCAGGTCTGCACTATCCAACATGGCAGCCAGCAGGGAGCTTATTTTTTACATTGGACCCTATGGAAAAACGCATTCAAAGATCTTCTCCTCTGAAACTGCTGAGCCAATGGAACAAATTTGGTCACAATAGTCTCTATGTGGCCCCTGCAAAGAAAAATATTATTTTTCAGGTTCACACTTTATCCAAGAATGCTGTCAGCATATAATATTGGACCCTATGGAAAATGCTAACAAAGGTATTCTCCCCTTAAACCACTTGGGCATACTGGAACTTTAGTTTAACTATGGACTCTTAAACATAAAATGTCTACGTTAATAAGGGCTAGGTGAGCGATACAGGCTCTCTCTCTTGTTATCACTTCCAAACAATCTTAAATGTGAAGGCATTTAGTAAAACGTAAACATTTACCAAATCTGTAAAAACCACCCTTAGCAGGTGAACCTTATCCAAACTTCGGAAGTGTAAAATCCCATTAGTCGTGGAAGTAAAATATATACACACACACTGTCTCTATATTCAATAAACAGTTTAAAATCTTTTAAAAAAGTTCCAAGACAATATTTATTTTGCACAGTACAATCGTCACAGTTTCCTAACACTATGTGAATCTAATTAAGTCAAATCCGGCTTAACCGGCATTTGCGGCTATGATGTAGCGCAAAGCACCTGCCTTTAGTGAGCCTATTCATTTCATGTGGGTTTTCTCTTCATTGTAATGGAATTTTGAGCTGTCAATGATAATTTATAAAAATGTTGTTTTTTTTACATTTCATTAGTTCATATAAAGTATTTTTATTAATTGTTTGTAACAGACAGTCTTTGATCAATATTCAGAACTTTTCTCTCGTCAGTTTTAGCTTGGGACATTTGACAATAAAGTGTTGTTAATTTTCATCTTCCTCGCAGCATAGTTGGCAATTGGACGAGACTGTATTTCATGAGAATTTTGCCTTATCAGCTTGAAGCACGTATACTCTACATAGAAGCTTTGATTTTACGCAAGCTCTTGTGACTTCAAACTTTTCACTTCCACACGACTACTACATGTACTTGTCTAATCTTGCAGTCTTCAAAATTGAAGAATTTTAATATTGATGTTTCTCTTGCTATGGATACTAAGTGATTGATCCAGTACCAATTAATAGCCATGTGGACTAGTTTTTGGCAGGTCTCCTTGTATGTTGTTTGAGTTGGTAGAAGGTGTGGTGATGGTAACTCATACTGTTCTGTCAATTTCAGGATGTTTATGAACCAGCTGTCCGACCCTCTTGGCTTTATAGCAAGTTGTCTCCAGGCAATATTGTTTTTGAAAGAGCAATCATTAGATGTGATATTCCCTTGTAGTATGACCATTCTTCTATGGATTTCTGCTTCAATTGGTAAATGGCCCATTACAAGATGTACAGCTGCTGTAGCAGTACATTCGGTTAGATTATTCATTTGATTAAGCAGTTTTGTATGGTAGGTTGACATTTTTTGAAGATCTGCTTTTATTGGATTTATTACCTCAAGTCCGTACCGAAATCTGGGTAAAGCATAGCATGTGATGAGTTTGAGTGATACGCCGGGTTGATTCCGTTGAATCCGTAAAGCCCTGCTCTCATTAGGGCATATACTGTCTTTCGTGCTGTTTGATTATCTCTGGTATGACTTCTTTGACGCCATGTTTGAGTTGTTGTCTCGTTAATTCCCAAGTGTGTTACTGAAAAGGGTGTGTCTAACTGTTCTCCATTCATATCCACTTTTGATTTGACTTGTCCTTGAACTTTAAGACGCAGGTTTTCTGGGTACTAATGACATATCAGTTTTTATTCGCATGATTAATTTGCACATTGATCATAGGGGGTCTCATTGGGGGTTCTGATCCCGGATCCCGCTTAACGTTTTGTTAAATTCCCGTATCCCGCTTATCATTTTTGTGTTTTTCCAGATCACGCTTATTCACTATTTAGAAAATAGAATAACATGTAAACAGTGATACGTTTTTTTTACGGATAAAATGTTATTTTGATTGTGTAAGCCAAGTAAAATAGCAAATGATGAGTTTTAATGCCAAGAAATGCTTATAGTCATCCGCATAACACCAAAGAACAGAAGTCCAATAGGGCCTGTAAGTCTCGTACAATTTTGGAACTTCCGGGATCAAAAATTGTACCCGGAAGTTACATTGTAAACAAAGATATATGACGTTTCAAACAAAAATTTGAACGTCACAATCCTCTGACGTCATGTTTTGGCGGGAAACGTTTTCGAATTGCCTGTTTATCGTTGATTCTCGTGAGTCACATGACGAGACTTACAGATCCTATACCAAAATCTTACAACTTACATGGACACATATTAGACACAGTAGACGCAAGCAAATACCTGGGTGTTACCATCTCAAACAACCTTACATGGGAAAGACATATAGAGAATACAGTAGGCAAAGGAAACAAAACGTTGGGCTTCATTCGACGAAATCTGAAGGACTGTACCAAGCCAGTAAAATCAGCAGCATATAATTCAATGGTAAGATCAACATTGGAATATGCCATTACAGTATGGGATCCAACAACCAAGAAACATATCAACAATATAGAAAGAGTACAAAAAAAGCGGCACGTTTTGTAACAAACAACTAAACAGACCAAACACCTGGCTGTGTAACTAAAATGATAGAATCAATGAAGTGGGAAAGTCTGGTAGAACGAAGAAAGAATAACCGACTAGGCATGCTGTACAAGATAAAAAAAAATGAATAATCGATAAAGACTGCCATCAATATATATTATCAAATTCAATGACAGCAGAACCAGAGGCAAAGATCGCCTATTCCAAGAAAGGACAAAAACCGAAGTTTATGGCAATTCCTTCTTCCAAAGAACAATCAGGGACTGAACATCAGCAAGCACAGTAGAGGGATTCAGGTGCGCCCTCAAGGCGCATCCTGAGAGCAACTAGATCGGCTCCCACCTGTACATAGGCTTAACTGTACATTGAGAATTTTAAATAGCCAGAAGAAGACTGCTGTGCTGCCCCACACAGAGCATGCAAAGTTTTCGCGGAACGTTAAGCATCCACTCGTGAATCCGGTTCCTGACTTGAAAGAATAGAAGAAGCAGTTAACGCTAAGAAGAGAAGGCTTTTGAATGTATTTGCATTTGACTTTAATGTTAAACCTAAATACCTAGCTGTCGATCATTTTGGACAAAACTCAGGCACGATGAACATAAGTGGAAAGCCGATCCTGAAGCCACCAAACCAATAAGCATACAAAATTTCAGTGGCTGAATTTTAACAATTTTAGACTTCTTTTTTATTCTGAGTGAATCAAGTGTTACACCTTGCACACTGATATTAAACCTTGCAGACACAATAAGGCTTCCAAGGTTCTTGAAATTTTAAAGCCAGTCAAGGGCACCATGATCTATCCTAACAAAGAACGGCATTTCATCTAGAAATGCTTTATAGCAGACGCTACTGCAAGTAATTAACGACGAGATGCGTCATAACTGCGTTCTTGTGTATTCCGGTACCTTACACCGGCAAACTTGTACTAAAATTGGCTGTCCTGGTCTCTTTGTCATCCCGTATTTGAGATAATTCCAGCTCCTATTCGAAAGGAGCTGGTTTCGGTGTCTAATATTTACGTCTAACTGCCATCCATGGGTATCCGAAAATTTGAGCCTACACAAGACACCTTTCAAGTTTGCCACCTGATACTCTCGTGACATTAAATATTTTCACCCTGTTCTGTCAACTTATGAAGGAGTCTGGCTATATTTCTGGAAACTCTTTCACATACATGCGGTAGTACGAGCAGGTTCCAAAAATACTTTTTCAAATCTTCATGGATTTGAGTACTGGCCATCTAATATTCCGTCGTTTTATATGTATTTTCCGATATAAAACAATAGGATCCAGTCGAAGATCAAAAGGTATCTTGCAGAACGTCACTCATTGTGAGTTGTAAATACATTAAAGTTTTTGATAAGGAAAAACTGAAATTCCCGCTTAGTAAAATTCTCATTTTCCCGAATTCCCGAAGAATTTTTATCTAATTTCACGTATCCCGCTCTACTTCATTTTCAGTTTTCACGCACAATAATTTGACTTTCACGAGTCACGCTTACAGAAAAACGGTCGATCCCGTGTCACGCTTAGACCCCAATGAGACCCTCATCATAGTATAAAGGTCTTGTGGTTGTTGTCTATAAGTGTTACATCATCTGCGACTGTCGGGACGCCACAGTATATAGATCACAAAGTTGCACCTATTCGACTTTCCTCTAATGGTTGTAGGCAAGGAGTTAATAAAGACTTTATATGCCGAAGGCGACCACACGACACCTTGTCGCGCACCTTGCAATTCCAAAAATTCTCTTGATATCCCATTTGACTTTATCTTAGTTCTCAAGTTCCCATACCATGCCTTAGACAGTAGCCAGTCGGTTCCGTCGCTTCTTAATAATTAAGTCCTGCTACTGTTGGAGATTGATCCTCTGTAAAACTTTTCTGCATAAAACTCTAATGTTCTTAAAAAGATATTTTGTTTCTGTATTAGTGGCCCTTCTCTACGACTTTTCCTAAGGCACTGGTTGCTTTTATCCGTCTATATGATCCTGGGTCGTTTTGTGGCTTTCCTCCTTTCTTATAAATAGGACAACCGGTTCCAGTTTTGCATACTTCAGGAATTGTGACGTTTTCAAAAAGATGGTTAATTATTTTGAGAAAAATGCACAAGACACTATTTCCTCCATATTTGATATGTTCTTTCGTTATCCCATTCGAATCAGGGGCCTTTCCGCTTTCGATTAATGTAATACATTTCTTTAGTTCTTGTTGTGAGACTTCTTCCACACTTTCCTTGTTGTTTCTAAAGTATGTGTTAGTGTTTCCACATTATAGTTCACTTGAGCAAGGTACTTTTGATCGTAATGTTGACTTTCATCAGGGGTAGCAAGATTTTCAAAATATTTTGTCCATGCATTCACTACATATTCAGGAGTATTGTAGGCTGTACCATCAACAGTTAGAATTGACGTTGAGCAATTTGTTATATTTCTTTGACGGTTTACAAGTGCGTAGAATTGTTAATTGTTCTTTTGACCAAGGTCCATTATTTGCTCTGTCTTTCTTTGCTGCTGTAAGTCTACGTTGTTCTGATCTCGGGCGTTTTTTACAGCTACGCATAGTTTTATCGTTGGGTCTGCCTCGGTTTTTCTTTTCGCCTTCTTGATTCCATAACCAGTAGAACTGTTTTGCTTTTTCATTTCTCGTTTCTTTCTTTTTCTGCTTCATTTCTGTTGGCATTAAGCTTCAGCTGTTTGTACCATATTGTCTATAAATGAATCTACAGCTGAGTTGGCGTTTTCAGCTGTCATTACGTGATAGTTTTTCCCCACTCTTTAAGATCAGTTTCAAGATTTTGTTGGTATAGCTCTGTATTTATTCTATTCCAGTTGATTCTTGGTTTGTTTTTCATTTTATTTGAGTCTTGTTTATTTGCCACATGGTCTATATTACATTTAAGAAACGACATAAATGAATCTTGTGTTAAAGTATTCTCTGGTTCCCTAGTAAATGTCATATATTTTGTAATAAGTTCACTTGATTCAACGAAATAGTCAATTTGTGTGTTAAATAACAAAATACCGAAGTTACTGTTGATTTATTCTCTGCATATACGCATTTCGACAACTTATGTCTCACCAGTGCAGATTTAACCAAAACATTTGGAAGTTCATCAATCGAAAAACTTGTAAAAGCCGATAGAGAACAAATAACCAAAAGGATCTAAATAGAAAAGCCAAAATTCAGCTAAGGACAGAGCTAAAATGATAAAAATGTGTCCTTTCTGGAAGTTTCAGACCATCTTAATTTAAAAATGAACTCTAGATATCATCAGATGTTTCCGGTATAAGGACGCATTCATATCTCCCAACAATTATGTCAGATGTTGGNGTGTACTTTTCAATGATTTCACTTAGTTCGTCTAGTACTTTAGTATAGTTGCCTTGTGTGTAACTCCTTGTATATGTAGTTGGTCAAAACATTTCGTTACATATATGTATTTGACGACAAACGAACGGCGCAACTTTAAAGGTTTCGCAAAAACAATTGCATTAAATTTACTTAATGTAATTGAAATTAAAGATCTTAAAAGCAGCTTTTTCACTGTTAAACAAATATTCTAAAGGGATATTTTCAGAGCAGCTGACTCAGTATCATTTTGATAATTAGATGTCCGGTTACATATTGAAAACCACTGTTGTTCAAGTACGTAACACTGATATACAAGTGTAAATGAAGTGTATGCACCATTTCAATGGATATGTCATAATTGGTTCCGTACAGGAAGAGTTTTATAATTGATATTTGCCAGCTGGGCAAGTATTCAATTTCCGTTTCCTTATTGTCAAGTACCATATACCAAGTCCACGTTACGTACAATACTTGTCTGCCATGCGCTGTAGACCTCTGATGTCTCCAAAGTCCAAATGTCGCCGTTTTTATGTCACCAGAGACTTTGTCGGGGTGACATGTTGTTATTCTACGTTTCTTCTGATTATTATTATTATTATTCTTATTCTTCCAATAATTCTTGTCCGAGCGTTTTTTGCACAAAGTTGGACCACCATCTTAAGTTGTATGCTGTGCGTTTAAAATTTTCAAAATGGCCGCCAATTAGGTCAAAAATTCAACGAAAAATGATTTCTAGGTAGATTTTGAGGCTGCGAACAAGATTGAATCATCGAATTAGTTGTCTGGGGTGACATCGGCTATTGCTTGCAATTGCAAATCAAGTTTTTTTTCTTATTCGTCATGTGGCAGTCACATACAATTTTACAAACTTATTTTTGGCCACAATAGAACCCGAATCAGCGAAAGGTATACTGCTTCGACAACGTTAGGTGGACTATTGTTGTACCCCCGTCGTCCTTGTCCACATTTAGGTGTATATCTCGGGTTCTATGGTGGGTAGTATCATATAACTTTGCACATGGGTGCGTCTTAAATTGACACTCTGACCTGTATTTTCCGATTGATTAGCTTTCATTTAAATTTACATTTAAGTCATTTATCAGTTACTGTACATGTTAGCATCATCTTTCCTTGCATATGCATATCTTTCTTATGATACATCAGCATCGAAGCAATATAAGGTCATATTTTGTTAATTATTTGACCTACATGTCAGATCTCAGTCACAGTACATAGGCAGGATATCATTAAACCTTGCATATGCATGCATCTCTGATGGAACATCAACTTCCAGGCGAAATTTGGGCACTTTGACCTACATTTTCCAATTGACTGACTTACATTAATATTTTCGAAAAATTGAGATGTCAGTAACTGTACATGATAGGGCCATCGAACCTTACATATGCATGCATCTCTTAAGGTACGTCAGCATCGAGGCAAATTGGGTCGCTTAAACTTGCATTTTCCGATTGATCGACTTACATTCCTTAGGATGAGTTCAGATCTCAGTAACGGTATATGTGTGGCGTTTCCTCACCGTTCATTGAAAATCTCATGGTGTTACTCCCCTTTGGGTCGTTGTCTCTTTGACACATTCCCCGTTTTCCCTTTTTTCTATGGTAGGATTATCTATCTAAGGAGCATCTCCCTCGTGCAAAGCTCTTTCCACGACTGACTTTGGCGGCTATTTAAGTCATATTGGTGAATTGTTCTCTGTCCGTTTGAGTTTATAGTCTTCCATATGTTTGGATTTTATCTGCACTGAAGAGACATAAGTTGTTGAAATGACCATATGCAAAAAATAAATTAATAATAAGTTCGGTATTTAGTTTATTATTAGTTATTATCCATATGTAGAAACTTAATTAATAGTAAGTTCAGTATTTAGTTTATTATTAGTTATTATCCATATGTAGAAACTTAATTAATAGTAAGTTCAGTATTTAGTTTATTATTAGTTATTATCCATATGCAGAAACTTAATTAATAGTAAGTTCAGTATTTAGTTTATTATTAGTTATTATCCATATGTAGAAACTTAATTAATAGTAAGTTCAGTATTTAGTTTATTATTCGTTATTATCCATATGCAGAAACTTAATTAATAGTAAGTTCAGTATTTAGTTTATTATTAGTTATTATCCATATGTAGAAACTAAATTCACAGCAACTTCGGTAGTTTGTAATTTGTTACCTTGAATATGCGATCATCTGAAGGTACATCAGTTGGTCACCCACTTGATCGACTTGAAATAAAATTTTATATTACAAGTTAGTTTTCAGTTACTTTATCTAAGTATGCATTCATCTCTTATGTTATGTCAGCAGTCGAGCAAAATTAGGATCATCTGACCATATGTCAAAACAAGGCGAACTTTGAAATCGTTGATAACCAATGTTTCACTATCTTGGAATCTACAAAATTGAATTTTGCAAAATAGGTGGTACACAGAACGAAGGCAAGATATCTGTTACCCATAATACACCCCGGGTATCCCCATACAGATACCACGGAGCGTATTGTTCCATGTGTATTGTATCCTGTTCTTTCCTTTAATGTTATGCTAAAATTCACAAAGAGAGCAGCTAGCTCCGTGTGAATTTTATTATAACATCAAAGGGAAAACACAGGATACAATACACACGGAGCATCTGTATCGGTATATCCGGTGTGAAATAGTATCTGAAA
The DNA here is from genome assembly GCA_002080025.1 of Modiolus philippinarum. Taxonomy (NCBI): domain Eukaryota; kingdom Metazoa; phylum Mollusca; class Bivalvia; order Mytilida; family Modiolidae; genus Modiolus; species Modiolus philippinarum. The sequence continues at coordinate 18,200 of MJUU01005063.1, forward strand.
ACTACCTGTGGTAGTTTAAAATGCTTTCTTCTTTTTTGTTGATCATTTATTAGTTCATTGCTATTGCCAAGGATGTGAAAAAAAATGGTTTCTGCTAATTTTGTAAAGTATTACTTGCAAGTTGTTTTTTTTTTCTCAGCTGAACACTTTGCCACTTGGCTCTCGGCCATTTACTAGATAATTTTTTTAGTGTAGCGGAAATGGCCGAGTATCTACGATTGGCTTGGCTAGATAAGATAAGATAAGATTTTTATTAACTAATCACAGTGCCCGCAAGAGGCAGAAAAATTAACAATGATTATGCATAAACAAAGAATAATGAATTACAAATAATTAAACTGATTTTGTTGATTGGCGAAGATTAGAAAAATAAATATAGACTTTAACACAATAATATTAATCTGAAGACCCTGATACCAAAGGGGGCAAGGGAGACAACTCTGCAACTATAGTGTGCTAAAATGCACTTTTACTTTATACTATAGCAAGGAACTCATAACACATATATATATAAACTTATTTCATAATTTTTTTCTTTTTAATATCTCAGCCCTTTTATCAAATAAACTTTTTAATATACCAAAAAGGTTAGAAATAACATCGCTATCCTCATTGCTCATCAGCCAAATAAATTTATTTTCTGAAGACAATGATAAAAAGTTTTTACAATTAATTTGAATCATATCAAAATACTTTTGTCTTGGTTCTTGGAGACAAGGACAGTTAATAAGAAAATGTATTTCATCCTCTATAGAAAGGTTACATAACTCACAGATTCTATTTTCGACATTTATGTTTTGATATCTACCTTTCTCTATTTTTAGGTCATGATTACTTAATCTGAATTTTGCAATTAATCTCCTCTGGTCTTCATTCAATAGGGACAAATAAGGCTCAAGCTAAAAACAAGATTTGAACTTACGATATGTTCTCAACTTGTTTCCAGAGTTCATGTTCGTTTTATTATCTTTAAAAACACAATTAAGCCATATACCGTTAAATTTTTCATATAAACCCTTGTTAACTTTCTTCAAGATAACACTTGCTTTCACTTTAGAATGAAACAAATATTCTAAACTTAAAAATCTTAAAACTTGCTGGATGCAACCCACCCAGGACTCTTTGTCATCAGCCAGCAGGTTGCATGACGTATCAAAAGCAGCTTTCAATATAGAATCATCACTATCAGTATCTAAATCTCTAAGTCTGATCCAAAATTTAATCATATTAATTAATACATGAAATAAAATTGGTGGACTACCAAGTTCTCCCCTGACTCCCACATTGGATGTTTTGGCACCGACACCCAAGGCAAACTTACAAAATTTAGTATGAACCCTTTTCAAGTACCAGTTTGTCAATTTCCTGTGTAAAGAAATTAGTAGGGTTCTCTTTAAATTTATTTAGTGAGAAACAGCCCCAAATCTCTGACCCATATAGTAACACAGGTTTTACGGTATGATTAAAAATGTGTAATAAAGACCTAATTTTTGGTTTGTTAGGTATAAATGCTTTACAAAACTTAAAGTATGCCTTAATACCTTTGTTGAATAACTCCTGCTTTGCAAACTCCTGCTTTGGCTAGTAAGGAATATTTGACCCCGTAAAACTTAAGATGCAGACATAAAAATTGTTCTGACATTGTTAAATGTTTCACACCCATTCAAAATGTAATTATTATATAATCAAAAATATTGCATTCGTATTATTCTTTTTGATGTTTTGAGTCAGCGAACAAAGACACTCGAATTACAAACTATAAACCATTAACACCAAGGCGTGATGTTTGTTAGTCATCATATTAAATGAGCAATTGTTTTCAAGTATTTTGGATTTATCTTTTGTTCATTACTAGTAGTTTGACATCAAAATTAGATAGATTTGAACAAATTGAAATGAACAATGCTTAGACAAAACTGACGAACAATATACTAGCTTACTATACACGAAACAATCTCTGATCTTAACGAGTAAAATGAAGCAAGGGGATATAATGCTTTGTTTTTAATTATTGTTTTATTGTTATGATGGAAAAATTAATATTGTTTAGAGTTTAGTTCGTTGGCTACAAGGACATAAGTAGGTATGATTTTTGTTATGCCAAGAAAAACGTGTACTGAAAGTGCATCAAAGGTAGTTTTAGCTTTAGCACTGAATAGAAAGAATGTTAAAACGGTTTTGTATGAAATTGAAAACTGTAAAAAACGACAATCAAGGAAGTTTCCCATCCACCTCGGACCCATCCATCACAGTCTGTTGAAATTGTTGTTGTGTTTACATCGTATGAACCTAGTTAATATTTCAATATGTAAATAACATTTCTTGCATTTTTACGAAAAACCTGAGAGGTGTCACTCTTTACTCTCAATTATTCACACGTATGAACTTGTATTGACTTTAGAATATAAGACCTGCGTATTACATCGAGATTATGATCATTATGTGTGGACATGCATTATTTTGTCACTGTATGTCAATTGACAATGCTAGTTTAAGATTTATTAATTTCTGTCTGAATGCAAAATAGATCCGGTAGCGTATATAGTAATATTTTCATGTTAGAACGTTACAATGACCAATTTCCTGTATGTATCAACTATTACTTCCTTTTTAAAATACAATTCAACTGCTCAGTTAACACGTAAGGGGAAATATACATTGCATGCAGTTATTCCGAGTTATACCTTCGCTTCTGATATCCGCCTAAGTTTGCGTGTGGCAATTTTCCATCGATTACTTATTTTACTATGAGGTATATTAGGAGCGAAATCTCATCATGAAGCACTGAAATTGTAACCTTTTGTCGTCCGCTTCAAGAATACCTCATCGTGACGAGTTCGAAATTATAGTCCTTTCCGGTTCTTTTGTTCGCTTGGTTTGTTTGACGTTGTACCAGTATTCCATAGTTTTACCCCCCCACCTCGCGTTATAGTGTGACTTGGCCATCAAGATGCCAAACTTATCATACATTGTTCATAGAGAAACGCATAATTTGTGATAATATTTGGTATTATAGATTATAATTACAACTATACCCCCAGAAACTTATTTTCAGTTCAAGCTACCTCATTCTGTAAACGCAAATGACCTTCAAATTTGATCTGGCTCATTAGGTAATTTCCTCATCTCTGTTGCAATTAACTTTGCGAGCTTCATTCAGTTCCATAAAAATATTCTGGAGTTATTCTGTAGAAACATAATTTTCTATTTCTAAAATTACATGCTAACTCAACCTATACTCACCTCAAAATCAATGGATGTCCTTCTTTTAATTCTGTGTTTGGCGTCAACTTTATTTTTTAAATGAAGGAGGTTATGAGGCAAACAAACACAAACAAAACAAAAAAACAAAACAAGATTTTTAAAAAAAATAACACATTTTGATGTGACCATTGTTCATTTAAGTCAGTTTTGAGAGTTCAATTAAATCTAGTGATGATATTTTTTTTCAATAGTTTTCCTATTTAAGTTTATGTCGGTCCTTTAAAACAGTTTTTTTTTATTAGGAATATATGTTTGTTGTCTCTTTAATTGATCACCAAACTGTCATTTCAACTGCAAAAAACTAAAAATATTTCTTGTTTGATTTGTCAAATAATCACACTTTTTCAATGCGCGTGCTGACGCCAAACATAGACATAACTTGTCTTGGCCTAAGCTTGATTGCTGAGCGCAATATAGTCCAGTTTAACCACCATTTCTTTTGAAAGCCTGTACAAAGTCCAGACCATTGACTACGTTTCCAGTGGTTTTGTACCTGTTTTGTCTCTTGTCATTTGGTATCAAAAGCATCGAGTATCAAAGGCCTAGTCTGTCATTTAGTGATGGACCATTAGGCCATCAAGGTATCAGCAACACAATATGTCATTTCTGATAAAGCATTTGTCCCTTTAGGTTTATTAATTATATGGCTGTCTGATGGACCATCAGTCCTTTAGGTATCAACAGCATCACCTATCACTACGGGACTTTCGAGATAAAAACTCTCGCGTAATTGAAGCCTCAAATACCAGTGAGACGAAGTGACTGGATTCTTGACTTATTGAAATAAATATATACCACAAAAAAACAAAACAAAAAAAATATGAAATTGAAGTATTTTTAATTGTTCTTACATGACAATTCTTTAACTAAATTTTAATTGACGAAAAACAATTAACCTGAAGCGCTACAACAGATTCAACATAAACCACCCTTAGCTCAACAGTGTTCATTAGCTAGGCTATGGAATAGCCTAGCTATATAGATAGTTCTTCGGGGGATGTGAGGAGTACGCTTGCGCAGTGCGGAGAACGCATGCACAGAAGACTATTGACCAATAAGAATTTCAGATTCTCGAAAATAAAATGGCGTCCAGTTTCGTTCTTATAAAACGGAGTGGGGTTTAATTTTTCTGTTTCCTTGTGGAAGTTGAAAAAAAGTATTATAAACATTTACTATAGGTGGTACTGGGAACAGGTCTTTGTATAGACGATGATGGGATTGGTATTGCAATATCGCTTAGCCATATTTATAAATATAGATATGATAAAAAGAATAAGAACAGTAATGTATAAATTTGAAACCAGAAGTTAATAAATAAAGACGAGGTATTGTGCAATAATCAATAATATATAAATACT
>MJUU01005063.1:30857-42706 GCA_002080025.1 Modiolus philippinarum
TATGTTCATACCACTGTTTTGGACTATAAGTCCTATCGTCGCATGTCATTTAGTTAATAGCTCACTAATATGCAGTCCGTTCCCCCATTTGATATCAGAAATGCATGATTGCAAATAAAAGCTAAAATCTTTGTTCAGATCAAAATCTGACACCAAAATCAACAGGTGTCTTCCTTACCTCCGATGATTTCATCTATAAGAAAGATACATGTAATTTGCGTCCTTGTGTTATGCTTCCCTTACCAGTTTTAGGTCAAAAGTTTCAATTACGGCAGGTACATTTGACTTTGACCTTTGATCTACCTGTTTTCCTCTTATGTATTCATGTGTGTAAGTTTCATTCAAATCCATGGAATTAGAGTTTTCAAGTAATGCCACGGAAACCAATTTTCCGCATGTACTTAAATTTTTTGTAAGTAAATAAATAACTAACAAAATACCGAGGTTACTACTAATTTGGTTTCTGTATATGCGCATTTCGTCAATTTATGTCTCTAAAATGCAGATCAAATCAAAACATTCTGAAATCCTAAACCGAAATATGTGTAAAAACTGATAGAGAACAACTTCGCAATAGGATCTAAAGCCCTTGAACTTTGACCTCGTATTGACATTTTTATGGTACCACTTTAGGTATAATCTAAGAAACCTAATTTAGTGTACTGTATGTGCGTCTCGGTAGACAATTTTTGAAGAGTCATGCTCGAAATTCCTGAGGGAGGAGACCAAAAATATGAAATTCTGAGGACGTTGAGCAGACTGAATGTGCAACAAATCATACTGACCGACAACTTATATTGATCGTAAGAATTTTGTGTGTCTGTAAAATGGTCCCTGAGATAGGAGAGCAGACATGTGGAATCCTGGGGTAGGAGATCATAATAGTGGAATCTTAGGGTTGGAGAGCATGCTTGAATGTTACAAAAACAGTCAATAAGGGAAGACATAAACATAGTTCGGACATTATTTGAGTTTCAAACCCGTTAATACTAATTACATGTACTATAATTTACAGTCATCATACGATAAAATAGTAACAATATCAAATTACATTGATATTATTTCTATTTGAAGTTTTGAGTTCACCAATTATGAAGGCGGACAAAGACCCCCGATTTACATGCTAAAAGCTATTGACCCAGGCCTGATGTGTGTTAGTCATCATATTTAATGCGTAACTTTTTCAATTTCTTTTAGCACATAAATGTAGTCAGGATTAAATAGCAGATACTTTAGAACAAATTGAAATATATTGAACAATAGCTACCCAATAAATTAATTCGATGTAAATTTAACAAACTCTAGTCTTAACGATTGAAAAAATGCAATGAACAACTCTATCTCTTTAATTATTCTTTAATGTTTTGGAAAAAAATAGTGTTTAGAGGTTAGTGGAAGTGCATCTCAATGTAATTTCCAAATGTTTTGATTTTGTCTGTAAGTTGTAGAAATAGCCATATCAGAAACTGAATTCACAGTAATTTCGGTATTCTGTTATTTTACCCTGCTTAGCTTTAGCACTGAATAGAATATGTATTTGAAAAATCTATGATCCCTAAAACAAAGACATTCAGGCGCATGACAAAAACAGAAGAACAGCATGGTAAAAATGAATAAGCAGCAGTATCTCCCTCCAACGATAGCCGTAACTTATGGAGACCAATCATCACAGTCACAATCATGTCCTTTCTGAAATGAAGATGATATTGTAATGTGTAAGTTTAACTATTTCACAAACCCAGGCATGTGAGGAGGTGTCATGCTTTATTATATCGATTATTTACATGTATGAACTAGTATTGATATTTAGATTATGTAGGGACATGCATTATTGTGGTTATTGATTGTGTGTCAGTTTACAGTACTATGTGAAGAAGTATACATTTCTGTCTGGTAGTTCGTATATATAGTAATATATTCTCGTCGAAACATAACAACGATCCATTTCCCGTTTGTGTCAAATATTTCCATCAGAATAAATTATGTATACTCAAAAACATCATTAATCAAAGCTCCGATGGAGCTGAATCTCGAAGCCCTGAAAATCAAAACTTCGCAAAACTTCGTAGTCATCCAAAGAACTGAGCACTGCATACGTCTGCATGAATTAAGTTATTCTGTAATACGTGAAAATAATAGAATTGTGTGATTTCGCATGTCGATTTCATTGCTATAAATATATGCAATACACTGTCACAGGTAAAAAATGTTACTTTCATCTTTGACAAATTACTGCGCGAAGGTTCGTTGATCCGAGACGTAATATAAAAAAACGAGTAATTTGATAAACAAGCATATTGTTTTCAATTTATTAAAACAACACTGTATTCAACTCAAGAAAATGAAGAAATATAACTTTAAACACAATGTAAACTTGCCCACTATATTTTATCGGAAGCTCGAAGATCATCTTTTAGAGCTGCTAATAGGCTTGAAGCCTCACGTGATTTTTTTCTTGTCATATTAAGATCTCTCCAGCCATTTCATGGCTTCGAGATAAAAATGCATATCATCGTGCATTGTTATTCATTTGCTTTGAACATCCGCCTGATATTCGATTTTTTGCAAAAATTTTAAAAATCTAACAAGTGAATCAAAATTTTTTGGCTATTCACAAATGAACATTTGCCAACTCTGATACTTTTGGTAATTTCATTATAGAATGCTTTGAAATAAGAAACAAATGGAGACCAAATGACGGTAATTTTCTCTATAGTATTTTGCCTATTTTTATATATGCGATAGTTGAATTATAGGTTATTGATAAGACACAAACACAATGTGTCAGGCTCTGATCCTGTCCTTAACATAGTTGACCAATAGTGGTCCATATATTTATTTGTTTGTTCTTATTTATGTTCAATCAAACTGTATGTTACTATATTATGATGCCTTGTATGGGTTCGTGATTAGTTTAATAAAATTCTTTATCTTTATCTTTATTCGAATATAAATTGTTCCATCTAAGATATATTTTAGTAGTGGGAGATATTGGCAGCGATTTCTCTAAAAAGATTCAATAGCTTTCAAGAAATCCTTGATATAAACAACACCAGGAGTTAGCCTCCTTAATTCCATAAAGCCATTCGTAAAACAACGGCAGTAGAATACCGAAGGAACAAGTTATGTTTGCGATCTATAAGTGTTTCGGATGGACGGACGGATCACTAAAGTAGTGGTTTAATAATTAGCAAAAATGTTTCTTATTTGTATGTCCATTTATAATAAATAATAACAATTGACTTATAAATAAAAAAAGAAAGTACAACATATACATCAAATACAATATGATAGGAACGCATGTTTCGTGGCGTCGAAACGTCATTGTCCATGTTTGCCCTCGTACCATACCTTAGATGAGGTACTTCTTATAATTTCCAAGGCCTGGAATCCAGTTTCGTACACGATTTACAGCGTTGACCTTAGTTGAAAGATTTATATATTTTCTTTAAATTAAATAATATACCACATCAACACTCTATAAATATGCATATAGTGCTATGCTGAAAATGTAAAAATTAGAGATTGTTTTGTCTGTGGCGCCATTTCCTCGACTACCACGTGTTTCTGGATAGGGAACAGTTTCTTGGGGCATAATAGGTTCATCCAAGGTATATGTTCTACAGTCAAATACCTTATTTTTAGATACAGTGTTGATATCAGTACATTCGGGATTTTCAGTGTCTTTACAGATCTGCTTTTCATCAAGCTTTGTTACGTCCATATCAGATTGAATACATGTATTATTTATGACTTCAAAGTCTTTTGCATTTCTTCTAACCTCATAAACCCATGTAGAATCGCACGAACAAAGGATACGATTGCGAACTAACTTGATTTTTTTAACCGAGTTACTGTCGAGAATATTTTTCATTCCACACAGAGAAGATGGAAAGATTCCTCCCGTTATTTCTAACCTGTCCACAGATGTCAAATCTTGGAATATATTTGGTTCCATTGTCAGCACTGTCAGTGAGTTTAACTGTATGAGCCTTATATTTGACCATCCACGAATTACAAATTTCTTCATGTCAGAAACAACAACGTTATCGATTGTAAAACGGTCTATATGTGAAAGGTCGTTGAACGCATACTTTCTAATTTTTTGCACGAGTATTTTTTCCAGAATAATCTCCTTTACATTAGAGATATGAGAAAAGCCATTACTAGCTATTTCCTGGATTTTAACATTTGAAAATTCAATTTTTGTTACATTATTCAAATTTGAAACAGAACACGAATGTATGTATGTAAAATTTGAGTTCATAAACCTCAACACTTTTAAATTTTTGAACACTTTGAGCGAGTCTTGTCTGAAGTTTGAAAACGATGAAACGTCGAAGACCAGCTCTTCCAAGTCTATAGGCAGTCCAATGGGTAAAACATGTACCCCTTTACATATTACAGATTTGCCGGAACAGTTACATGAAAGAGGACACAAATCTGGGTTCTGACAGGCTACTGTTGCCATGGTTACAACTAGATATAAAAACTTCATTCTGAAATAGATTTTGAAAATACAACATGAAAATTCCAGAGAATAATAAAAATATATTTAAGGTCATTATATCCCTCTATGAAGAGTAATAATTAAAATATATGTTCTATAAAGCTAAAAGATGGACTGCCTTTATTTATTGTTTTTTACAGCAGAGTCCATCCGATACCTCTTTGAACTAACTTGATCTTTGATATGTATTATTAACATCACGTTTATCTTTATTTTTTCATTTTATAGAGGTCCTTGTAAATGCAGTAAAATAACAGGGAAATAGAGAAAAGGACGAATGAAAACAAACTGACTTGGTGTGAACTCTAACTGTCACTATTGGCTCTGGTAAAATAAGAACTAAAACATGTGATGAAAGGGGTGATTTTGATTTCACTATTACTAATTACCCTTTGCTTGACGGCGACATTCCTAGAGCTCCATCCTACGTGATATATATTTCTCAACTAGTACGATTCGCACGCTTTTGTTTTACTCTTGATGGTTTTAATGAACGTAACCTTACTTTCACAACAGGGAGGGTTACAGATTTCATGAGTTGTTGAATAAATTTAAGAATATTTATAATAGATACGAACATTTGATATCTAAATATGGCGTTACTCGTAAACAGCTTATTACAACATTTCTGATCCTCGTTTTACGGAAACGTTGTTAAAAATGCCAGAAACTGATTAAAGACCCAGAACAGCTAATACGTAATTTACATTCTTTTCGTAATAGAGGATATAGAAAAAATACTCCGATAAATTAGCCTTGAGATCTAGTGACCTGAAAAATCTAAACACATAGCTAGCCTCTCACTGATACTGAAATATATAATGATTCTTTACCAAGCCCTTCTGGAAGTTTTGAGATTGATTTTTCTTCCGTAGTGCGACAGTATTGCGGCGGGCACTCCTTGACCCATCTTTCAAAATTAGGTATTGTCATTTTCTCTCCTTTTAAGATTGTGGTCATGAATTTAGTTTAGAAAAAAGAACGGAAACGGAGAATGTGTCAAAGAGACAACGACCCAAAGGGGAGTAATAACAACTCAAGGCCACCATAAGATCTTCAATGAACGGTGAGAAAACCCCACACCCAACGACAGGTCGGAGTCGGCCCCTGAAGAAAGAGCAATCAAGTCCAGCGAAATAAACATCATCCTAGACTACCTGTATTGGGTTTTAATAGTATATGTAGGGAAACGGGACAGATAAAGGGAAAGTTTGGGTACCCATAAACCGCTTCAATCCTACTGCTGGCTTTTGCTATTGCCAGCACCAAGTCCGGCTGTCCCGAGTTCCTATTTTTGTTTACGTTTGTCTTTTGTCTTATTTGTGTTTTTCCGGTGTAGTTCTATGGCATATTGAGGCATGTAATTGAATTTTCAGCCATTCACGGTTTCCTGTTCTCCGCTATGTATCAGCACATTCAACTTGTCTTCAATCATCAGAATATACCGGTATAGTATACAAAAATAGCATGGCCATGAGGCCAATACATGGATTTGTAGAGCATATGGACCGAGGAAGCAGTCTGAGGTCAATATACTCTAATCAGGGCAGGTCTATAAATTAATGTATTTACCTAGCTTGCCATGCTATAATTGATTTATTATTTTATGGCATTATTCTTGCTTTACTTAGCTCGAAACGTTCGACGTGTTAGCATTATATGCTGTAAACCAAGCGTTTCCAAATATAGAACGTCATGTAGTATTTATGGTAATATCGGTGTCATATAGCCATTTTCCCCCCATGCTAGTCTTTCCGGGGGAAATTTCTGGATCGATCCCAATTTTCCCCGGAAAAACTGGCATGATCCAATTTTCCCCCATCAATTTTACGGGGGAAAACTGGATCAGTCCTGTTTTTCTCTCAATGATGACATGAGCAGTTTTTCCCCCGACGTCATCGATAATATTCGCGACGTTCTTTTCGTCACATTTTTTTCTTTTCTTTTATTGAGAATAGCTTAAGGAGATCATACTTTTAATGTTTTTTTCTTATATGTACAAGTTGCAATTTTATAAAAACTATATTTCGTACAAAAATTCTGCGCAAATTATAATTTGTTTTTTCTCTTTGTACAAATTACCATATGTACAAAATTTGCTTATACAAATTATAATTTGTACAATCATATCCCAAAATGACCTACAACTTATACAAGATTTAAGTCATTTGCCGAACTTCGTTTCAATCAATGAATTCATTGAAAACATGTCCCATTTTAGTGCAATAGAGCAAATATTCACACAATTTCACTCCGTATTGTTCAATGAATTTTATGTATAAAAATCGTTATCATATCCCTTTTCATAAAGTGTTATTATCTTTTTCCTGGATTGGAACTCTCCTATTAAACAGAGGTACAAACACTCTTCGGTTCCGGTTATCACTCTTACGGTTGGCACAACTTAAACCCTGAATACATTTTAATATTAACAAAATTAGTGCACTGTCACAGTAAACTTGCCGTGTTGATTGATAACCGGAACTGTTTCATTGTATTTAAATGGCGAAACCGAACAGCAGACCAACTGATTTTTTTGAAAAAGGCCTACAATATGTTGTTCAACTCAATGGCTTACAGTTCTGTGTATTGCAACTACACCAAGAAAAAGATCACGTGACAATCGTTATCCCTCATGTTTTTATTTATTTGTGAAGGTGTGAAATTATGTGCTCTTACAATTTTTTTTCGAACAGAAATATTTAAAATATCTGCATTTTCAGCTTCTATATTAGAGATTAAAATTTAATTCAACAAAAGTAGCTACTGTTAATACGGATTGCATAGTCATTAAGGAATACTATTGTTTAAAAAAAAAGATATAGACCATGAATTTAGGTCAAGGACAAAAGTCGTATGCCAGACTGACATGTACTACCTAAGACATACTTAATATCATTGAGCTACATGTATCACCAAAGTTATTGAGAAATGGACTTAATCAGAGAAACTTGAGTGTCTGCTAGATTGTAATAATTGACGGACGGGCGGCCGACGGACGCCAAGTGGTGGCAAAAGCCAGGCGAGCTAAAAAAAGGGTCAGACCCACGGATATTCCTCTGGATCCGCAAATTAGTTAAAGTAATCATAGAAAAAATAATATGCAGGGTTAATCCTTTAATATATTTTTTTTTACAATTCATTTGATTAAGACATAAGTATACGATTTTTTTTTATGAAGCATGGACATGATCATTTTTATTAAAATGTAGGGGGGAAATTTTGGCATGGGGGAAAACAGCAATATGTACACATATTCCTTTTTTTCGGGGGAAAACGGCTTTCCTAGGGGGGAAATTGGATCGATCCAGTTTTTTCCCCCTGGGGAAAAACTGGCATGGGAGGAAAATGGCAATATAACACCGGGTTTACACTATATCTAAAGAACGTCATATGACGTCAATTAAACTAATGCACAGCGCACAAATAAACACGTATACGGTACTCATCACACACACACACGCAGAGCTTCAAATTTAAAAGTTCAAATGAAATGAACATAAGAGGCTTAAAAACTTGCGCAAATTTAGTTACTTAATATAAAATTAGAAATCGTAAACGGACCAGATTGTAAGCAAAAAGCGGGAAATCTAATAAAGTTTAAAAGATGGAATAACACAAAAGAGAAAACAAATGAACATTGCATAATCCGACAATAAACTATTTGTAAACAATAATTGTCAGATATATCTTTTTGAATTAATGTAAATTATGTACGAAGGTTCTGATTTTCGTTTTTTTTTTTGTTGTCATTTTGGCCCTTCCTACAAGTTTCAAGGTTCTTTACGAGATACCTGAACTGAACTAAGTTTCCCCTTATTTTTTGTCAAGTCTAAGTGCGCAACAGGGTGTAGTGTCATTTCCTATTTCTCTACCTCAATTTTAATTCAATTAACATTTTGTATGACCCTGTATGAACATTTGAAAAAAATAAATATTTCATTTGATTTCATTCTTTTATATTTAATATCTTTTTATGCGTTCTATGATCATCAGTTACAGAAAAAATAGCATTTTGTNGTTTTTNTTGTAAACAATAATTGTCAGATATATCTTTTTGAATTAATGTAAATTATGTACGAAGGTTCTGATTTTCGTTTTTTTTTTTGTTGTCATTTTGGCCCTTCCTACAAGTTTCAAGGTTCTTTACGAGATACCTGAACTGAACTAAGTTTCCCCTTATTTTTTGTCAAGTCTAAGTGCGCAACAGGGTGTAGTGTCATTTCCTATTTCTCTACCTCAATTTTAATTCAATTAACATTTTGTATGACCCTGTATGAACATTTGAAAAAAATAAATATTTCATTTGATTTCATTCTTTTATATTTAATATCTTTTTATGCGTTCTATGATCATCAGTTACAGAAAAAATAGCATTTTGTACAAAACTCATCAATCCATAAATCGAGGATTTCCATATATTATTTATGGTAAACGAATTTTTATTATCATCTGGTATAAAAATTTTATCAACATACCTGAAACGTGTGCCCTCTTTTTTAAATTAAACCTAATATTCATATTTTAAATTTAATACAACAATTATGTAAAGTGATTTCCGGTGACATAAAGTACATAATGACAGGAAACTTCAACCAATATAGTTACGTATTTCAGGTCAACGGACACAATCAAACGTTTCACATTGTCAAATAAAAAAATCGACGTTTTTTTTACATTTTAATTCAAGTTTATATTTTGTTCAATTTTGAGCACATCAAAAACATTAATGAAGCCGAACATTTTAATTTTGCACATCCTGTGATGAAATGGTTAAAATCTGAAATGTTTGAGCGACACATGTTGTATTCAATAACACCGATTGATCCGTGTCAAAAGCGAAAGTTTTACATTAAATTGAAATTGGATTATTTTTTTTCTCATCAGAAAAGTGGCTTTGAATTTTTTTGATAAATTTACAAAACGTGCAAACAAAGCAGGGTTGTATAAATATTAATTGTTTGAATAAGGAAATAAAAGATATGTTTGAAAAAACAAAAATAACAGCTGTATCACTTCTCAGTGTAAAGCATTATTTGGACACTGTAATCCCATAAATCGCTCAATACATATTTGCATACAGATCGCTTTCCAGACCTTTCGTGTTTTAATATTCCCTATAAAAAGTGATCAGATACTAGTAAATCTTATTTAGCTAGTACTTTCTAAAAAAAAATAAATAAACAAACAAGCAAAACAAAAACAAAAAAGGAAAAACCAAACAAAACAAGAAAAAGCAAACAAACTAAACAAAACATAGAAAAGACAAAACAAAAGCAAAAGATTAATAAATAAAAGAAGAAGCAAGTAAAAAATAATTATCATTTCATAATTCCCTTATTTGTCGAAATGCACAGATTCCTAGCCTTGGACAACCCCCCTTATAGAATTGTACTATTATTTTAAAGGAGACAAGTTAATTGCATGAATAAAACATATACTCTACTTACTTCTTATAGTTTTCTTAACTCTTGTACATCATATCACACAATTAAGCTGCTTGTTTTGAACAAGAACTGATATGAAATATTTTAATGTGGGTTAAAAGATGTGAATAAAGTTAATTCAATAAATTATTAAAAAGACAGATGGTTGGACAAAAAAATCATAACCCAATAGACCTGTAAAAACAGGTGTACATTCAGGGATAGCTTAAGATAAAGTCCACTGGACTGGCGTGATATCGTAGCTTTTACCGGCAACAAATATGTGTAGGATATATCTTCTTTATTTGTCCTTTTGACTAATCTACAATTAATTGCTTGAGGTTAACGGCAACTTTGTGACAGTGATATGAAAATGATTATTTTGCGATGAAAAAAATAGATTCTGCATTTTATAGAAGCATCGCAAGATATACATATATTATTTACACTGGATAAATTTGAAGGATACAAATTTCATTTCTTACGCAAAATATGAAACAGTTTTAAATCCATTTGTGTTTTTGTGTTTTTTTTTTATCTGGCTTAAAATATTGTCTTTATTTGCATTTGGAGTTCTGAGTAGACAACTGAAAATTCAAGATAAACCTCATTTTGAAACTGGTCTTTTCAAAAATTGTAATTTGAACTGAATTTTTGCAAACAATATGTCAAAATGCACAAGTTTCATGAAAATTACAATAACAACAATATATCCTTTCTGAAAAAGATCCAATTTCAATTAAACTGCAATATCATTTGCAAGAAACATGTCACAATGAACTTTCTATGCTTCTAACAAATCCCTTCAAACATCGTTTTATTTCGGCATCTAGTAAATGTTCTACTACTAATGTATCCATCCATTTAACTAGTACACTTACTTGTAGAAAGGAGTTGGTTATTAAATACTATGAGAAAAACTTATCAAAACGCTGACGTAATTTACTTTTGAGTGAGAAAAAGTTTTTAGATAGATTGCAATCAATTCAAAACCAGTCTCGTCCACCGACAGTTATGATTTTTCTACATTTATACAACCCTTCCAAATGATTTGATTCAATACGAATAGGGACAACTTATTAAATGTCTTTTAAATTTTCTGATCTGCAGTTCATTCGGTCTAATATAAAGCAAGGATTCTTTAATTATATTACTAACATTAATCATTGTTCCTTGACATCTGATGAGTAGATATATAATGAGAGTTCTGCAACAAAGCCATTTTCCATGCAGAAATCCTGCACCAGACCCCAATTTTGAGGCCTCGGATGCAAATGGGTCTGGAGCGAGACGGGGATGCTGAAAAGTGCTGGGAGGCAAGGCCCCAACAAAATAAATTAAAAAATTTCGAAATTCAATAAATCTTCTCAAAATCCGGATCAGCAAATCCGATTGCTAGGTCCCGAGCGGAAAGAGAGCGACGAGGAAGTGAGAAAGAGGGCACAGGCTCAAAGGGAGGCCAGACGCGATCCGATTCTGAGGTGGCGCGACCTACCTTGGGAAATATTCCAAGTGATGGGGGTCAAGGAGACGAAAAGCCAGTTTTGGGAGGGAATGATTCTGACGCTGGAGAGGAAAGTGGTAGAGACCAAGGTCTGGGCATGCAACAGGATGATCTGGGAATTGCGGCAAATATCGCGGCAAAAGTGGCACTTGCTCAAGATCGATAATTATGGGATGAAGAAGTCAAAGAAGAGTGGGCATGACTACTTCGACTTTGAAGTGGTGATTTGAGGGGGGGCGTGGGAGAGAATCCTTTTCTGATGGGGAAACCCATCGGAAAAGATATTTGAGGGCTGGGATTAGCGGGGGCCTTGAGATCTTCGCTGAAAGGGGGCGAGGGCTGGCGCAAGCGATCCTTTCCATCGTAATAATTCTTCAGGCAGACGGCAGGCGCATCATCTTCGCCCGGG
>MJUU01005063.1:54045-65110 GCA_002080025.1 Modiolus philippinarum
CAACCGCAAAAATTAAATTCTGCTAGCGACATGGAATTTTAGTTAAAATTTGGTTGTTTAAATCCAGCTTGTGCCAAAATTGTTGATAGTGTCATGCTACTGTTGGTTAATTTGTTTTCTTCAGATGTGTGACAAATCAAAATAACGTTTTGTTTATAAAAGAAAAGTATTTTTTACAATTTTTTTAACCAAGGACACTCATATTGTCTCATGGTGACCTCCAGATGAAGACAACAATAAAAGCTTTGCCCCGCTGCTTGGTTTTACCATGCTGTTTTTGTGGAGACTTTGTCATGTGTGTATCTACTCCATATCCTTTCAATGTTTATGGCGGACAGACACAACTGTAAACTGCTTAATTTCTCATTGACTATATTTTTTTCAATATTTTTTTGGCAATTTTTAAGTCAAAGGTAAAAGAGACATAACTTCTAGAAAAATAGTTCAATCATTATATCTAATTTATTATTTTATTTCTTCCTCCTAAATAGCGTTTGCGTATGGATTGAATACTTGAATATTTGCTCCGTTTGGAAAAAAAATCATAAACATTTTCCTTAACTATTTATTTCAGTCATCAAACGTGAAAAAAATGACCATGTTAAGGATGATATTACAACTAACGATTACTTATTTTAATGCAATTAATCTGACTTTAAGTTTTAACCCCAATATGAATATTTTGTTTACGATTCAGTGTGACTGCCACTGTACCCTTCACTTGATGACCCTATAATTATCTACGCTGTATGTCTAAAAATAGACATCTCTTTCCATGACAATGAACTCTGAACTTTCTCTCTCACACACACACTGGTTTTGTATGAAAACCATGTTAGCTGTAGTTTTTAATTTCAGACGTTATACTCTGATTGATTATATTTTAATCATTTTCTTTAATTGACCTCATTTTATTCGAAACTAAAACTTTCCAATTTACATCACGTGCCCCTCCATACACTTTCTAAAGAAACGCATAACCTAACTCGAACAAGTATAAGCTTTCCCAAAAAAAAAAGCTTGCCGATTTTCAGCATTTAATTAATTATTATGAGCATTCTGGCAGTGGAATGGTTACATTTTATATTTGGTCTATAGCAAGATCTATATGGTTACATGCCAGCCCGACACAGTTAACTGAACCATCCATTTGAGGTTAAGTTTGTTCTACTATCTAAGGAAACACAATTTTGAAAACCTATACCTTGGTGATGATTCAAGCTTATTTCGGTTCATTTTGTTCAGTTGTTTTTGAAATTGTTGAAGGACAGACAAGACATACCATGGACGCATAATGATGGCAAAAGCTGACATTGCCCATTAGGCCAGGAGAGCTAACAACTGAAATATTAAAAACTTTAGAAATGTTTTTTTTTTTATTTTGTCCAACAGATTGGTGGTAATTTGTAGTTTTTATGAAGAAAGCGAATGTAACTTTGGATTATTGATGCAAAATGATGGATAAGAAGCTTGTATTTTTGTCTATGCTTGAACGCAGGTAAAAACTAGAGTTGCGCATGCCCATGCGCTAGGCTTCGTCCAAGGATTTGTGCACATTCTTTTTCACATATTTTATGTTGTCATGTGAATAATTTAATTTCTGTCATTTATCATTATCATTAAATGAAATAGATTATATCATATCGTATTATATTTTATTTGTTATCTTTATATTATAAATTGCATGTATTAATAACCTGTAAACCCTCGTGCCAAATGGGTCAAGTCTTTTAAAACAATTTTTACCTGTAGTAAAAAAAAGAATCGTCCACTTCTCCCGGGTCTTTTTCGGCACAGGTAAAAAACACACACCATATTCTGTTCATGTTGACAATCGCTCCTAATGAATAACAATGTGTTGCATCGCGTATTTATTTGTTTACACTTACATATGTGCTGCTGAATGGTAGTGGACCCCAATTCGGCACAGGTTAAAAACGCACACCATATTCTGTTCATGTTGAAAATCACTTCTAATGAATAAGTTTAAAACCACACACAATATTCTGTCATGTTGACAATCCTAAATGTGTGCCATCGCGTATTTATTTGTTTACACTTACATGTACTGCTGAATGGTAGTAAACCCAGGTAGTAAACTCCAATATCACCAAAAATACGTTGCATTTACACGTTAAAATTAAAAAGTACATGGCGATGCAAACATCATATGTAAGGTCGCATATTGCTAGCCAGTTGTTAGTAAGACCTTTTATGTAACTATATCTTAGGGTCGCATATTGCTAGCCAGTTGTTAGCAAGACCTTTCATGTAACTATATCTTAAAAACGTTTGCTAGCAAGTACTTAACTATAGCCCTTGAAAGAAATAAAATAAGCCAGACACAGGAAATGCTTCCAATTCTTAGCTGCCGATTTGCGCGCAAATCGGCAATAATTCAAGCCCTCTCCGTATCCGATTCTCTCCTTCTACGAGGGCTTGAATACTTTATGATCATTGGACGCGTCAGCTGTACACTGATTCAGTGTACCAATCAAATTACTTCATATCTCTGAGCATGCGCAAACGAAGATTTCGATGAAAAAAATAAACAAACGATGTTGAAATTTTATCGATCGGGATGTACATAATTTGAATTATTCGTGGAAATTCTTATAAAAAAGCACAATCTGACAANTACCCTTCAAGATTTACATATATCACAATTTTAAAACCTTGGCAGACAACATTTCATGCATCAGCACGCATTCTGGTTAACCTGCTGTACATGGCACAACATTGAATGATATGGATATGACATAGATGAACAAAGATGTCAGAATCAATTCCCTTCGTGTTTACTGGCCTTCCCAAGAGAATCTGGAATAACATTTCATCTTCATAAGCATTTAACTCAACAAAAAGATCCAGTTCAAAATTCTCAATAATGATATCCCACCATATGTCCTGTAATGACTTTGTTCCACTGCAATTACAACAGACATGAACATAAACATCTGTAAAGTTTCTTGAACATAATGAGCATATCCCATTAGTACAATTAGGAAGTTCCGTCAATAATTTGATGATAAAATAACAGTTTCTAGTTTCCCTTGCAGTTTTGGCACACTTAAAGCTTTTCCAAATTTCAACAGTTTTATGGATATACTTAAATCGTGCAAAGTCAGCATCACTATTAATACGGGTAAACCACTCTTCTAACTGATGATTATCAACAGCGTAATTAACAATATATTTCCATTTGTTTTTACACGGAAAAGTCCCAAATGATATAAATTCCAATAAATAATCCTGTAGACTGTATTTCAGAAGAATATCATAAATATAAATATTAATATGGAAAACATAAAGGTGAAAGGGGTCACTGGACAAAAGTATATAATACTGATAAAACCAGATAAGTCTGGAAACCTGACAGAAATACCAAAAAACAAAGGAGTACATGCAACTGAGTTTTTGTAACATGATAGAAAAATGTCAGCTTGTTACCATATAGTGTGCTTTTGTGACATTTTCATAAGTGTCACAATCCGATCCTTTTTCCGCCTTATGTGTCTTGCTGATTTTCTTCTTCTTTTGCGCATAACGAAATTGTTCTTTTCCATTTTTAGAAAAGTAAGATAAAGATTCCATATCCTCTCATGGAATGTTGTGGCGGAATGTGCTGTACTGATTGTAAGTTTATCATTAAGTGTGACTGAATATTTCCGGAAAGCCTTATAATGATTCCACTGAAATAAAAATAAAGAAAGAATATTGACTAGAAGCTCAGAGACTGCATCGCTCACCTGTCAAAATACCTTAAAGCCATGCCTTTACTGATGACCAAACATTTTCCCACAGGGTCTTAATGTTAAGCTATATTATCCACTGGCAGTCACGTTTTTATTAGATCTGATTGAAATTATCAATTCCATTGCTAAACTATTCCGGTCATATTTTTAATCGCGTCGAAATGAAAANTAGCAATTTCTGTTTACTTCCTCACCAAGTCGTATGAGAGATACTGCTGATTAGATTTCTTGCTCAGCTTAAATCCGGTGCTCCGGACGAAAGCTCCTTGCAAGGGGGCCTTCTCTTTGTTCAGCGTGGGGCAGGCCCATACCTTGATGGTCTCCCCTTCTCGATTTTTCAGAGTGAGGATTTTGCTTTTGCCAAATTTTCCGTCCACTTCCGCCACCTCCGAGATCTTATAGATCACCCCTGTGGGCAAATTCTTCCAATTGAGGGCTTCCTGATTCTGATCCTTCATCTTTTCCTGGAAGGCATCTTCGCTGATGAAGTCGTCACCTCCATCTTGGGAGATTTCGACGAATCCATTGTGTACGAAAGACATAATTCTTGTATTTACCCTATGCTCAATAGGAATGCTGTCTGTTTGCATTTTGCCCTCGAGGTAGGGATTTTTATGCAGGATTTTGCATAGGTGGTGTAGAATCCCCCTTTTGATACTACTTTTCTGTAAAAATCCTTCCATACATCATTCCTGTAAATTTTGTTTAAATTTGCTTCAGTAGTTTCAGAGGATTGATAAAATGTGAAAGCTAACAGACGGACGGGCGGACGACGGGCGCCAAATGATGGCAATAGCTCACAAAGACCCTTCAGTAGCTTCAGAGGAGATGATCAAAATGGTGATCTCCTCCAGGGTCCAATGTTAAGCTAAGTTTCGCGCTGGTGGCCAAGTTTTTCTGTGTCAGATCTGACAATGAGCAACCTTGATACAGGACCTTCCAGTGTAGTTTGATAAAATTTACTTCATTAGTTCTAGAGCAGATGATAAAAATGGTTTTTCTCATATGGTAACATGTTAAACATAAATTTGCTCAGAGACCATTTATGAGTATTTCTTTTGTTATTCAAGACACTTTAAATTTTGTAAATGACTATTCCATCTCTCTTTTGTCTTTCCTTTAATTCTCTGGATTTCGAAGCACTTTAACTGAAACTTTACCTCAATTTATTCACTTATCCCGAATTTTTTACCTTGACTTATTTACTTTTACCTCATTAATCTCTATAAATATTCATTCATATGTTGTATGCTTAAATTTGAATTCACGTAAATATTAGATGAAGTTAAAGTTTCGTGTAGAAAAAAAGTCCCAAGGATCGAACCTACGTTACCTTTCTGTAATATCAGGTTGATCAAACGTCTTTAATAAAACCTCTCGACTACGATTGCAGTTGACGCATGTATTTAAAATGACACAGTTCAATATCTCAGGTAGTTTTTAAAATACAATCTAATCGATATTTATATTACCTTAGTAAACAAATATCTGACAAAATAAATATAAACTATAAAAACTGTGAGCAAAGCTCATTGATATATATACCTCGGCTCCCCCATTTGATAATCAATCAAATCAATTTCTGAAATTGAAAATGTACATCTATTTCACAAAGACTGTCTAAAGTTTCATGAAAATCTATTCAGTGCTTAAGGGAGAGTAGCGGATAAGAGATGGGTACCCACTTGTAAGGTAATGACAAAATCAATGTTTTTTGCTATGGGAAACCCAAAAAATCAATCAAATCAAATTCTGAAATAGGAGGTGGACATCTACATTATGTCAAAACGATTGTGTTAAATTTTCATGAAAATCTATTCAGTGGTTCAGGAGGAGTAGCGTATAAGAGATGGGTACCCACTTGTAATGAAATGGCAAAGTCCATGTTTTGCTATGGGATACCCAAAAATCAATTAAATCAAATTCTGAAAAAAGAGGTGCACATCTACATTATGTCACAAAGATTGTGTTTAAGTTTCATGAAAATATATTCAATGGTTCAGGAGGAGTAGCGGGTAAGAGATGGGTACCCACTTCTAATGTAATGGCAAAGTCCATGATTTGCTATGGGAAACCCCAAAAATCAATTAAATCAAATACTGAAATAGGAGGTGCACATTTACATTATGTCACAAAGACTTGTGTAAAAGTTTCATGAAAATCTGTTCAGTGGTTCAGGAGGAGTAGCAAATAAGAGATGGACATCCTCAAGTGTAACGGACGGACGGAAATACGGACGGATGGACAGACGGACGGACAACCCCATCACTATATACCCCCACTTTTCAAGAGGGGGTATAAAAAATTTCGATATGTAGAACACAAAAATACATATTTTTATATGATTGATAAATAAGCATGAGCAGAAGATTCTGTTTTAATGGCGGGATGTCAATATTTATTTTTAGATATTTAAATTCTTGTATTTTTCTTATTTTAATGATCTTTAAGTCAGTTAAGGTCAGTTTGAGAATAATTTATTGAACTAAAGTGCTTCGTAAGAAAAGGGTGGTTGACATGCCATCATTCTGCTCGCTCAGGCATCTTCGGACCACCCCTTTTCTTACGAAGAACTTCAATTCAATTGATTACTCTGAAACATACTTGAAGTATTCCTTCAGTATAGTTTCAGGGGATATGGTGAAAATGTGAAAGCTATCAGACGGACAGATCCACGCCAAGTAATGGCAATACCTCACACTGACCCTTTGGGTCTGGTGAGCTAAACTAGTTTATGCAATCATTTTATCTTTCTAACTTAACGTTTTCGATTTTTTCCTCTCCTTTTACCTTATAGTTAATTCTCTTCAGTCTTTTTAGGGTCGATTGAATAAATGTGTCCCCACCTGATCTTGACCAATCAAATGCAGTGATTTTGTGCGCTTCTATATCAATAATTGACAGTTCCTTTGTAAAATGATGACAAAATGCAACATTGTGTATGAATGTATACAATATTTTGTCTGTTGCCTTCAACATTTGATGACATTGTGTTATATACATTTCACAAAACAACGGCAGCAGAATACCGAAGGAACAAAGGGGTGACATTCACAAAAATCGAAGTCCAAAGACAGGGCAAAAACGAGAACACAGAAAACAATGACGTTAGACACAAAAACAATGACGCCAAACTGACGGTTGCGGGACAGATTATTGAATCGGTTCTATATCTTCACTTTAAAACCCACACACATACACCAGAAGAGGTATACCCACTACAAAAGGTTTATTCAAGATTGTCTTGGAAATGGTATATGTGTTTCAACGATAAAACGACACCCACGCATAACATAGATAAAAGTTACATTAATCTTTATTTTTGAAAATATGTCATGAAAGCAAATTCTTATCACGTGCAAACCTTTGATACACGTCCACGTAAAAAGAATTTTGCTTATAAAATCGGGTACCCTCTATGACTCGTTTATCATTTTAATTCCAGTTTTCGCGATTTTATTCCCCAGCGAGACAAAAACGGAAACCATGGAAAAAATGCTGTCATATTGAATTTAAGGGAAATATCGGACAGTACCACTGTCCAATGAAAAGTACATTTATTTGAGATACTTTTCAGGCGATGTTGCGTGTGTAAATAAGGGTGGAGAATGTTACAGTAAAGATGAATACTACTGTGAAGGGGATGGACACATATTTCATGGGAGAGGAGTATGTGACCGTTGTGGTGTTCCTCACAGGGAATGTTGTAAAAAAGAATTTTTGAAAAAGAAGGTATGCTGAATAAAAAAAAATATAAAGATGAAAGGATATGGGGTAAATGCACATGAGACAAAGTCTCTACAAATACATGGTAGAACCAAGCAATGGAACAACACTTTTATCGGAACACCAAATTAACTTGAATAGAAAAAGTATAAGTAAACAAATGACTCTACCCTTTTCCTTTCTTGAAGAAACCAAGAATGTGAATTATTATGAAAATTTGAACAGTGTATGCAAATTATACATTTGTTCCATGGATAGCATGTATCACCTGTCCTTTTTTGAAAAGTGGAAGACAGGTTGTAAAGCGACAAGCGTTTCGGGGAAGTAGCCCATTTCCTGACAATGTAGAGGGAACACTAACGGAAGGAAGATGCAGCATCCCATTTAGACTCAAAATACCAGTTAAACTTAGTAGTAAGTCTTCCAGGGAAGACATGTGTCGCCTGCGTAATTACGCAAAAAGATATTCACAGTTCCGTCAAACAGGAAGTTGGCATGCAAGAGATCCTAGACCCTCTTACACAGTATAGGTCACCATACTGATACTCCAAGCCAAATTGCAGATCACAGGGAATATGTGGTTCCTGAGAAAAACGTGACAGAAATTTCCAAGACTCGAAAAATATTCTAAGTTCCGTCAAACAGGAAGTGGGTATAAAGAGATCCAAAACGCTATTACACAGTATAGGTCCTCATACTGACACTCCATGCTTAATTTCAGAAAGCTGGGATATGTGGTTCCTGAAGAAAATGTGACAGAATTTTTTTATGATGCCCATCGGAAAAAATATTGTAAGTTTCGTCAAACAGGAAGAGGGCATGCAAGAGATCCATAACCCTTTTACACAGTAAAGGTCCCCATACTAATACTCCATGATAAATTTCAGAAGGCTGGGATATGTGGTTCCTGAGAAAACTGTGACAGAAATTTTTTGTGACCATGATAAGTAAAAAAAATTCTAAGTTCCGTCAAACAGGAAGTGGGCATCGGAGAGATCCCAAACTCTGCTACACGGTATAGGTCCCCATTCTGATACTCCATATGGAATTGCAGAAGGCTAGGATTTATGGTACCTGAGAAAAATGTGACAGAAATTTTTAAGACGCAAAAAAAATTCTATAAAGTTTCGTCAAACAGGAAGTGGGCATGCGAGAGATCCGAAACTCTCTTACACGGTATAGGTCCCCATACTGATACTCCATGCCAAATTGAAGAAGGCTCGGATACATGGTTTCTGAGAAAAATGCGACAGAAATTTTTGTGACGCCAACGACGACGCCGACGACGCAAGACGACGGATAGTGATCCCTATATGTCGCCACTGCGTGAACGCAGCCGACACAACAATCACGACAGGTACAAACTTTCATTTTTGTTTCGGTAATTTGTATGAATTTTCCTTGATCTACATTGCTTGCTGAACAGGCCGTGATATAGAAAATAACAGGTCAACGTGCTTGTCTCTTTGCGTCGTGTTCATGTGCATCATCGCATCATACTTTTAACTGATGAAGAATACATATTAAACATAACAATAAACAATGTATAGACCATGCTTAAAACAGATAACACAACTTATTTCAAATTATTACAGTTTTATTTATCATTTTGTGAATTACCGATAAAAGAAATATCAAGTTAGCCCTAACGAGCATGCTTGATACTGGCCGTAATAAAGTCAGTATCTGAAACAAAATGTCATATACTAAGTATTCGATATTTTTCAGTGTGTTAAAAAGAGTCTTATAATATATTCTGCATATTAATTGCCATATCGTGAGATGCCCAGTATATCAAAGTTATAATATCACATTTTCCATGTAAAATGAATGCCTTATTTCATATATATTCTTTGTGAGATTTATTTTATTTCTTTTCAGCCAACAGCGTAGCTAACGAAGATTACAACACCAGACGAAAAGTGAGAATTCTAAAGCAAAATAAACGCATAAATAAATATGTTATTATGTTACTAAAGTACTAATTTATTACATATTTTTAAACTTTAATTTGATTTTGAATTTAATATACATTACGAAAGTATGGCACGCGAAATTAACCAAAACTTAGGTAAACAAGGATTATCGCCGGAAAACCCGGTTTACCAGGTCGGTAATCCTGGTTTAGCATAGGAACCCCCAATAACCGACCGGTAATGAGGGTTTTCATCATTTAATACATGTTAACATTCGCTTCCATTTGATTTTTTACTGCTAAATCGGAAAAGTGGGTTTCAAAGTGCGGAATTCACCAAAACTTCGGTAAACCAGGTTTATCGACCGGTAATTGCGAAGTAATTTAGTGAGCAAACAAGAAGTCTGAACATGTTGACGTGACTCGCTTTAATATCGAATGAGCAGAAACATACTCATTTAAAGGCTTTTGTTCGTCCCAATAGTATAGATATAAATAACGACATCCTACGCTAAACGACTTTACAATGGAGACCGCTTTGTTATGGCGGATGAGAAAAGTATATAAACAAGTTTGTCTTGGAGCATTTTATTATTCATGTTTCACATTTTCATCATTGGCATTTTCGGTGGAATCTTCTCACAGGTTCCTTCATCAATTTCCCGTTCTGTTATTTCGTCACATTTTGCATGTATATCCGAGACATAACAGCCTTTTGGACAAAGGCAATGTGGAGCTACTTTCGTCAATTCTAAAATATATAATTAAATAGATAATCAGAGCATACGCACGTTATGACTAAGAAAATAGGAAACAAACAAGAGAGAGAAGCAAAATCTTTGTACATAACACTATACTGTCCAAGAACCATAACAGATTACAGAAATGAAATTTGTAATGACCGGGGTCACACCCCTCTCCCTGATTTATCACTCAGGAAACAAACTGAAAAATTGATATGTAACCGACACTGCACAAGAGAAAACCAAACTAGAGGATGACATGCTAGTAGACACATAAGATGCCCCCGCTAAACACATGTTACTATAGGAGTTGCCCAGATAAACTATGTACCATCTATTACATAATCACAAAAAAAGTTTAATAATGTATATTTTTGAAAAAAAAAATTAACCGAAATCAAATTACATACCACATGCACATCTTCAATAACGGTACAAATAAACTGTAAAATAAACTTATGTCCAAAAATCCAAAATGTAGGAGTTATGCGGACAAACTATGTACCCTCTGTACTACGAAATCACCCCCCCCCCCCAACAAAGACAGAGTTCAACAATGTATATTTTTGACAAAAACGAACCAAAATCAAAATCCTTATCATATGCACATCTTCAATATATGTACAGATGATCTGCAAAATAAAAACTTATTAGCATAAAAACTGTAGGGGGAGTTGCACGGACAAACCATGTACCCCCTCGGATGGACGGACGGAAGGACGGACGAATTAACAGAAGATGGACGGACGGACGGACGGGCAGGAGTAAAACAATATGCCCCCGACTTATCGTCGCGGGGGCATAAAAAGGATGAGGTGCTGAATATAGAGCAGGCCATACTTACCCGGATTCCGGGGCACGTGATGTCACTCTATTTTTTCAGAGTTCACAACGTTAGTGCATTAGTTTTTAGTTTTGTAGTGTTT